>CAODLS010470700.1:0-26056 GCA_948243855.1 Flueggea neowawraea | reverse complement strand
GACCTTAGTGCTTTATTTATGCACTTGAAGTTTCCACCATAAATGATAGTTTGTTTGACACGAAAACCACTCGTTTGTGATGAGTGTTCCCGGTTACTAAGACAACCCTTCGTGACAGTGCTTTGGATATTCATGTCTAAGACAGCGGAGTAGGGATCGAATCTACTTGTCCCAGTTTAGGTTCAAGCAAACCAATAAACTTTAAATTTCATTCATTTTATTCAATGTTGTACCCGCATTCAGTCAACCATTTCATTTATTAAATAATGAGTTAAACGAGTGACAAAACCAAAGCAACCAATTTGGCTACAAGCTCAAAACTAATGTGGATCTAGAACATGCAATTCAAATTTCCCAGTAACAAATGCATATCGAAAATTCTCAACTAGTCAATCTATTCACATCAACAAATAACATGCATCCGACAGCCACAATATCAAGAACTCAATCAAAAAATTTAAAATTCACCCTAATTTACCCCTACCCCACACTTAAATTTTGCATTGTCCTCAATTTAAAGAATTAAAACACATAAAGCAAATGAGAAAGTAATAAATTAGAGAGTTCTGGAACTTTCCTGAAATTAGGTCCCCAAAGATGAGTCTTGGCGGGAATTGCATCCAACCTGTGAGAGTCCCTTGTAAAATACAAAAACAACTAAAACCAAGTAATGTACTAAAGTAAAACAAAATCTGAAATTGAAAACAAAATAAAATAAATGAAATGCAAACTAAAATCAACTAAACCAAAATTAGGTTGCCTCCTAAGAAGCGCTTCTTTAACGTCACTAGCTAGACGTTAGTGCATGACCAATCATGGAGGCTTGTAGACATTGTACGAAGTGATCGCACCAATTCCTTGCATTGACCAATTACATGTGGTCGCCTCCTTGGTCTTAATGCACCAGATAAAATGACACGTCCCAGTGGATTTCGCTTGTGGGGGTGGCTCATGTTCCTCTTTTTTCTCCTTACGTTGCCGAGTCTTGTGCCTCTTTTTCTTCACTATAGGCACTGCTTCAATGACCCTCAGTGCATCATATGACTCCTCCTTGCTAGGTACCTGCACCACACCAAAACAAATAACCTCTGCAATAGAATGTGAGTCAGAATGGTGTTGAACCTTAGAGGCGTTAATTCTCACAAATTTATCTTCGACTCTAAGTATCAACACCCGACCATAAACATTCATGATGGACTTAGTTGTAGCTAAGAAAGGGCATCCTGGGATCAATTGTGTTTATGCATTACACATCATATCAAGAATAATAAAATCAACATGAAACGTCAAATCTCCTACACTAACCAAAATATTTTCTACAATACCCTAGGCTGCACAACAGATTTATTAGCTAATGGCACCGACACCCTAGTCAGCGTGGGTTCTCGTAAGTCCAATTTTTTAAACAATTCATATGACATCACATTCACAATAGCTCCTAAATCATCTAATGCATTATCAATATGTAAACTACCAATATAGAGAGGGACAAAAAAACTCCCTAGGTCCTTTGATTTCGTAGGTAGTTCAAGTGAAGTCTGAGGTAACTCAACATTCTCTTTCTTCTCAATTTCAATCAAAGGTTGTTGCTACATTGTTTCAGTGGTCGGCTTCTCACTGACACAAATGGCCACTTTAACTTGCTCTTTTTTCAATAGTGCTGCAAGATATGAAATATGAGGCTTGTATTCTCTAAGCACCTTTCTTGGCTCAATTTCTTCTACTTTATTCACCTCAACTTTTTTCCTTTGAGCCTCTTTTTCTTTCTCGCACCCATTTGCACTTCCCTCGGTTTTGTTTCAGTGTTGCTTGGTAGAGCGCCCATTTGCCTTTCAGATAGCAACTTAGCTATCTGACCAACTTGATTTTCCACATTGTGGATAGATGCATCCAGATTTTGAATTAAAGCCCCTTGGTTCATTAATGTAGTCTCTATTTGGGTGAACCGCTTTTCTGAGGTCTCGATATATTTCAAAGTTGGACTTTGCTGGTTGTTGTGGCTACTGAAAACTAGGTGGGTGAGTCTGTCTTTGCTGATTCGAACCGCCCCATGAAACATTCGGGTGATTTTTCGACCCTGGATTGTAAGTTTTGCTGTATGGATTATTCTGCGGATACGGAGCATGACTCGCATAGCTCACCTCTTCCATGCCATCCTGAGTCCCTTGACCATCAAGATAGGCTGCTTTATGTGCTCCCGAAAACCCATCCATTTCTTGCTCAAAGCCTCAACTTGAATGGCCAATGTTGTTACTGCATCTACACTAAACACCCCTGCTGGTTTAGCTGGCTTAGAACGTGCTGAGTGCCACTAGTAATTGTTCATAGCCATTTCTTCAATCAATTCCTGCACAGCCTCTGGTGTCTTGTTGTTTAGGGTACCTCCTGCTGCGGCATCAATCATCGGTGGAGTCTCATGGTTCAAACCATTGTGGAATGTCTGAACCTGTAGCAAAGTTGGTAACCCATGATGTGGACATCTCCTCAATAACTCTTTGAACCTCTCCCATATGTCATGGCGAGACTCAGACTCAGTCTGTGCATAAGACAAGATGTTGTTCCTTAGCTTGGCAGGTGGGAAGTACTTTAGTAAGAACTTCTCTGCCATCTGATCCCATGTGGTAATCAAACCCCTAGGCAGAGAATTCAGCCACTGCTTTGCTGTTCCTTTTAATGAGAAGGGAAATACCCTCAACTTTATTACATCGCTCGAGGTACCATTAATCTTGAATGTATCACAAATTTCAAGAAAATTTTCCAAATAAGCATTCGAGTCCTCGTCTTGCAACCCATCAAACTGCACCAACTGCTACACCATCTGAATAATGTTGGGCTTGATTTCAAAATTATTGGCCGCCACCACTGGTCTCACTATGCTAGACTTTGTCCCCATCAAATTCGGTCTCGTATAGTCTGACATAGCCATCGGCTGAAATGCCGGATTTTCCTGAACAACCCTGCTAGGAGGCTGTTCTTTCTGAATTTGATCATTGTCCTCCATCACACCCCTTTCCATATCAATATCCCCTTCCCTTTGTCTGAGTCTGTTTCTAAGGTTCCGAAGAGCTGCCCTCTCAATCTCAGGGTCTTCCTCGATTAACCCAGAAGAATTCCCTCCGGTCATATACTAACAAAAACCTGAAGAAAACAACACAACAAACCAAAAATGTAATCCTGAACAGACAGACAAAATAAAAATACGAAAAGGCACAATGAAGTACGAAAACAAAACTATTGCACAAAATAAATAAACAAGACAAAAGAAACAAAAATAACGAACTAAAAAATAAAATAAAATAAAAATTGGCAAGATTAACAAAGTGTTAGCTTTCCTAATATCCTAGCCCGGCAACAGCGCCAAAAACTTGGTGTGTCAAAGGCTTACACCTAAAAACTAAGGCAAATGTACATATCGTCTATAGCAAATGGACCTTTGAGTACCGAGTGTCGTATCCCTTAGAGACTACGATTATTGGCTACTCACTCTTCCCCCTTTATCTAACCAGCAAAATAAATGATTTCGAATCTATAAAATAAATAAACTAAACAAATGCAAACTCAAATTAAATGATAGAATAAACGATGGGAATATGACACCTAGACGCTGAATCCCCCTAGACCGAGTTAAGCGATAAGAACTCATTATTCAAATAATCATTCAGGCAATTGGACCGTGAAAATTCCTAAGGTATATTAACCTCTCTCTCGAGTTAGCTACTGCCTAACGACTAGGTTGATTAACCAGAATCTCTTCCTAATTAAAACCCCTATCGTTGCTTTAACACTCTGCTTGGTGGATTTTGACTATTAGGTTTGACCATAATCCGAAGGATTTATGTTGACCTATCTCTAGGTTTGCATGCAATTCCTCTCAATTATGAACGCTCTATCATACATAGAATCTCTCGATTACATATGCAAAAAACAATATTGGAATCGAAAGGCTAGAAACAATCAATTCAACAATACGCATTATAAATCATAATTGAGTCACAATCCATAAATCAATTGAATGAATAACACAATCCAACATCACATAATCTGCCTAGGGTTCATCACATCTAGATACACAATATAATTAGTTCATAGCAATAGAGATATATAGAACAAGATCAAAGAGAAATCCAGAGAGAGAACGAAAACCCATGATTGAATCCTCCAATTCTTCATGAAATCCCTTCGTTCTTGATACCCAGTGATGTTTTCTTTTGTTCCCACGTTCTCTAACCTCTAAAGATGTGTATTTTCTATCTCAAAGTCGTCTCTCCTTGAATGAATGTCGAAACCAACTTAAATAGGCTATTTAGGGCGTCTGAGATAAGACACGGCCAAGGCCATGGCCGTGCCCAAGCTGTCCAGTCCGTGTGCTGCATTTTTCCTTCAAAATTGTGGCTTTCGATAAGACACGGGCATGGGTTTATGTATGTGTCCTAGGCCCCTTTGTCCGTGTGATTCATCGTTGTCCGTGTCCGTCAATTTCTTCGTTCCAGTCGATTCCAAAGCCTCCTCCACTATCGTGCTTGCTTCCTAGGCCATGTCTCACTCCTAATGCCTCAAATGTCATCGTTCAAGCTCCATTTTGACTTGTTTTCCTTCGTTTTGTCAAGACAACATCAATTAACCTGAAGACACAATATAAAGCGTAGAAGTAACAAAACTAATGAAAAATGCCCAATTCATGTTCAAAACAATATCAATTAATGCACATAAATACGTATAAATAGGTGTTTATCAGAGTCTGATATTTAGTCCTTTTGTCATACGATATCTCATCTAAGCATAAGGCATGGTCACATGTCAACCTTATTTTGCTTAGCATGTTTCTTGATCTCAAGTAGATTTATATAACAAATTACATTGATAAACCCCTTTATCAATTCATTTGAGTATGCATACCTTCCATCAATCCCACTCATCAAGTGGCCAAGAGATATCATTCTTCGTAAGAGGAATAAATCCATCACTCTCACTATCACTCTTCTACATGATTCATGACATATCCAATCACAGCCTTTATTGCTACCCTATTACGGATAACGTTTGACTGAGTCAAAACATGCTATTCCTCATGTAGGAATCGATAGTGAGTTTCAATCAGAAGACCCAAACATCACCACTGTATGAAATCTACTTTGTGACAACAATCCATGAAGTGCTTTTATAGCGGGTCAGTCTAATATATGTTCCCTAACACATATCTATATTCTAAGTTGATATCTCATATCCGTAATCAGTAAAATATGATTATCCACTTAGCAACATACTAATATTAATTCATCATCATTCCCATGATAATGATCGATTAGGGACGTTTAGAATAGTATTTTTGTTACCTTAGGGTTTTACTATCAAGTTGTACTTGATGACACAAGGAAAAATAAACTATTCATATAGGTTTTATCTTCATAAAACATACAATATTTCAAGTATATGAAATGAAATGCCTTTTTATTAAATAATTGAATGACAATGTACATCAATGATTGGGCTAGTGCATAATTCTAACAGTAAGACCCTGCCTAGATCATAACCAACTTGATAAAACCTCAATTTCACCGATGGAAATCGATACCCAACACCCACATTGACTCGAATCAAGCCCCTGAACTCAAATATAGAGTCAAAATCATCAACACAGCTCAGAAACACCCTAAACCGACCCAAAATGAATGAGTTTGAAACCCATTTACTAACATGTTCGATTTATGTGAACCCAAGCCTACATTATGTGTTAATAGACTTCTAAAGCCCCAAAATCACAACCCTTAACACCCATTCTAACAAAAACATCTTGCATTCGAAGCTAGAAGCATTTGCTCAAAACCCTAAAATGAACATTCATGCAATATGAAAGAAAATGAAAGAATGAGAGGTAGAGAAATGTGATTTTACCTCAAGACACGTTTAGAAAGGAACAATATCCAACCGAAATGGCTTATGGATGAAATGGGAGTGATTTTAGTGAGAAGAGACAGAATGAGGTCGAAGAAGTCGGGTGGGGTTATATATAGACCACTGCCAAAAACGACACTGTTTCACTCGCTGGGTGCACATCTCACTCGAGTGACAGGCCATCTTACTCGAGTGACACACCCCTTACTCCAGTCACACAAATGGTCACTCGAGTAACACATTCCCAAGTGTTCATCATTTTCATCCCGAAACAAGGCTTACTCGAGTAACCAAGTGGCTTACTTGAGTAATGCATACCTCATATCACTCGAGTAAGACCGAACTACTTACTCGAGTAATCCATGGTTAAAATCACTCAAGTAACAAACAAAAGCTTAATCGATTAACACCTCTCAACACCATAAGTCACACACTCAATACTCCAATCGATCGAGATCGACTCGGGGCAGAATCGAAAGCTTTAGAGAGCTGTATCAGAATCCGACATGATATTACAATGGTAGTAGTCACATGTTAAATTGGTTTTGGTATGATAAGGTTTGAAACCAGATGTCTCGATATTTGCGTTGTACGATTTGAATCCGAAGTGTTGATATTTGAGTTTTTTGATTTGGAATTGGGTATTTCGATATTTTTTTATGAGATTTGAACCCAAATATTTTGATATTTGCATTATACGATTTGAAAATATACGTTTTGGATTTGTATTCTATGATTTGCAAATAAACATCTTCCTACCATTGTCGTTTGTTGTTTTTCCTTGGTTGCAAACGATTTCGAAACTATGAATTTGTACTTGGCGTGTATATGTATATACACTTATGTCCGCATGTGATATTTTCAAACTATTTTCAAAACGGTTTGCATGAGGCCCAGTGCTGCTTTGATGTGTCATTTCCTCACTAGGGTTCTTGCCCTTTTCTTTTCTGTCTATTTTTCTGTATTCATACTTGCAGGTAATTTTGGTTGGTTGCTATCTATCAGCATTCAGCACCTGGTGAGGTATTCTACAGTTGCAGCCAGTGCCCTTTTGTTCAGGCTCAGTTATTATTATTTGTTAGTTGTTCCACTCCGATTTACTTGTGCGTGTATATGTTGAAGAGTTATTTGATATTTAACATGATTTATTATTTATCAAATATCTTTATTATTATTAAAGCTTATATTTTTAACCAAGTTTGGATTTATACTTATTAACCTTTTAGAAATGGTTTTACTATGGTTCAAAATAAATTTTTTAAGTTATGTTCTTTGAGACTTGTGCGAGATGGACTGAGCTTCTTCAGATGGTTCGTCTCATACGCCGGTCTAAGCTCGATTTTGGGTCGTGACAAAGGTGGTATCACAAAGTTAGGTTTCATATTGTTTGAGTCGGTTGTGAAGCCTAGGTATTTTTGATCGAGTCAGTTTGGTTTGACTCTCTATGCTCCTTTGATTAATATCGTGGTACTGTGGCAATGGCCGACATTCTATTTTTGCAGATGCATTATGTTGTCAATTGCATTAATGAATATGGATTCACATTTGGAATCGCCAGTTTGGGCCGCCGCTGAGGCCGCTTATCTTTAGTAGCGGACCCGAGTGATTAGCATAGTTATTTGGAGGTTTAGACATCACCTTATTTTCCACCATCTTAGCGTGCCTCTAAGCAGATGTTTTGAGCTCATTTTGTAGCGGATTTGAGGGATCCGCCTAGTCATTTGAACTCTTGTCCAAATGACATTTGATTTCTATTTGTTTTTGGTGTCACATTTTTTATTGTGCACTAATCATGGTGAGGTACTCTGAGTCGGTAGCACTCTTGTTAGAGGAGATCCATTCGGTAAATTTGGTCTATGATCCCTTATTCTCCGAGAAGGATATGAATTGAGTTTGTAGTAAATCTCTAAATTGATTCGAGATTAGTATGTCTTCATTTGAGGTTACTTTAGTGAAGTTTTGAGATTTGTTATGTTAAGTGAACAAGGAGTTCATACTGGTTTGGAATCGAATTGTTGTTGTGTTCGACTTATTTGTAATTTGGAAATTTTGAGAAACTTGAGGAAATTCGTTATTAGGAGACAATAATTAATAAAGCTATTTTGATATTGCATGTGCTGCGTGAACAAAGAATTCATGCTATGTGATACCGAAATTATGGTATTTTTGGATTTTGGTATTTGGGGAATTTGAGAAATTTGGGAAATAAGATATTAATATTTGATCTATTATTGAGAATTTTTTTGGAGTCTGATTCGAGGTTTGATATCAGGAAATTAAATGGTACAATGAGACTGTTAATCGCGAAGGAGCTTAACGATGTTGCTAAATATGTTATGTTGTTGAAATAGCGGATTAGTCCGCCAACATAATTGATGATAAGTTTCTGAGATAATTTTGTGGTTTATTGGAGTCAGATTTGATGAGATCCAAGATTAGTTTTCATGACATGTACATTATTTGGAGTTGATTTGAGTGAAACAATACTTAGAGTATTTAAGGCTTTGAAATATTAAGACTATGGTTAATGGAACCATTTATGAATTTATTGTCGATATGAGGAGAGATTTAATAATTTTTGTTTGGATTGGTTCGATTAAGGAATAAATTTGAGACGGATGTTTTGATCTTATTAACGTTGAGGATATTCAGTATATGATAATTGGATGATTATCTTGGATGGATTAGTGAGATAGCCTAATGGTGAAAGTAGTATTTAGTTATTGATTTTGCGATAAAATCATTTGGTGATTCCTTTGACTTCGGAGACAAGTATCTATAGTAAGGATCAAAGAGATATGTAAATTATTGATTTAGTGACGAATTCATGTGATGACTCCTTTTATTTCTTTGATTCATTGATAATTTCCGATAACGATCATTGGTATGATCATTTCGGTAGTTGATAAATTCGTCTGAGATTAAACGATATTGACAAGAAATTACAAGCAAACCTTGGGGAATTAGTCTGGAGTCGAGTTATAGTTTGACTTATGTGGTAAGTAATCATGTTTCTTTTTATATGGTCGGAAGTCTATTGTGAGTATGCGGATTGACTTACGAGTTTGACTTGATTTGGATTATGATAATCCGATATGGATGATGTACGCTTTGGAGTACTTATGATATGACTTGTTATTATTGCCAGTGGCAAAAGTGGTATCATTTTTTTATGTTCCTTGATTGCAGGTAAATTGAATTTGGGATTTGTGATTCGAATTTGGGTGATCTTTGATAAAGAGATTTTCCTTTCGAATTTGATGTCATTTTTTGGAAAAGAATGTGGAATGATAAGTAGTTTCTCCATGATTGCGAAGTTAAGATTTTGACATATGTTTGGATTTAAGAACTTAGGTTTGAGTGATGAAAATTCAGGCCCCATTCCTTTAAGGAGATATGGAATAATTAATAGATTTGGTTTGATTTGATTCGGCCATGGGAATTGTGCATTAGAGGATCACTTTTGGAGTGCTTATACTACCTTTGCTAGTGATGCTTGGACTTGTTCCACGTTTCCTTAACCTCTGGGAATGCAAATCGAGTTGGGTCTATTTTTTGTGTATCTAAACCAGATGTCTTTGTCAGGACTTATCTTTTGCAGTCTGGCTAACAATTGATTTGCCTTTGTTTTGCTCTGTTATTGGGTCAAGTGTCAAAACCCTCTATACATTTGATCTTTGGAAAAGCATTGAGTTTGTACTCTCTAGCATCTGATTCTTTGAGCTTTAGGCATACTTCTTTGTTGCCTTATGTCTTTGTACATTCTGATATCTCCAGATTCATCTCATCTTTGTTGTCATTACCAGCCAAGGTTAGACTTAGTCTTTCCTCTTTGTTGGAGCATTTCTGGGTGTTCCTCTAGAGCAGCATTTTGTTAGATCGCTAGATAACTATCCATACCTATTTGATTCTGCTAACTGGTCAGATTGATGTTTAAGTGAAATTGAAATCGGATTAAAAGAATAAGGAGGCGACTGGTAGTTAGGTGTTTAGAGCAAGTGACAAGTCATTTGATTCCTGAGGAAGCAATCGGTTGCGCTGCGCACCTGTCGTCCATGGTGGGCTGGTTTGGATGCCACGCGAACGACGCGTCGTTCAGCCTGGTTGTTTATGTCGTCTGGTAGCTTCGAGTGTCATATGTTCTCCTGACATCCAACCTCTTCCAAAAACGACACCGCTTTCCTTGGAGCCCTCAAGTCAACACAACCCATGTTTCTTTCCAACAACTCTGGTTTTCTTTTGACTTTGGACGATTTTTTTTCCGCTTATATCAACTTGTTTTCTCTCTTTTCTTCTTCATTTCTTCACTTATGCACTCAGTCTCCATTTCCTCTCTTACAATGCTTTGTTTACATCAAATAAGGTAAGAAATCCTTGGCTCAACTTCCTTCATGCTTTGTTGATTTAAGCTTGAGTTTTTTTTGTTCACTTGTCCATTTTTGCTGAAAGTTTGGGAGATGTTAGCCTTGGTTGAAACACTTCTATACATGTTTCTATGTATATTTTAGAGTTGCTCTTGGTTGGTTTAAAATGGTAGAACATGATTCTAAGTTGAAGGGTGAGATTCGAATGAGTTTTGTTTGAAACATTGTTGGTTCAAATCTGGACTTTTGTTGGACGGTTGAGTGGTTGTAGGTTTCTGGAAATTTGGTTGAGGATAAGGAATGATGTCTGAGTTTGTGGATGAATGAGGAGGAGTGATTTTGTCGGATGAAAAATTGGAATTTTGAGTTCAATGGTTTTTGGGTTGTTGGTTTCGTTTCTGGAGATTAAGAACAAAAGGAAGGATTGTGATTGATTGGACAGTGAGGACCAAAGTTGATATTTGCCAAGTGGGGTGAGTATTAATTTCTGAAGACTTTAGGCAAAATGTGTAATTTTAAGGAACTAAAGTCAAATATGCAATTTTAAGAAATTAGGAGATTTAAATATAAATTTAAAATACTTTGAAGACTAAATAATAAATTTTGAAAAATTTTGGGGACTAACCCATAATTTTTCTAGGTCCTAGGAACTAAATGATAATTCTACATAAGTCGGGGACTAGACTTTAATTTTACGTAGATTTTGGAATTTGGGTCCAGAGTGATAGGTTATCATTCGACATGAATTTTTGGGACCTTAAGAGTCCGCATTTGTATTTGCATATCATGCATTTGGTATTGCCACAATACCCCATTTCGAATTGTTTCTAATACTTATTTGTTTGATAAATATATTTGTTCAATTTCGTATCTCGGTCAGCGAGATTAGCCAACCACCAATGGTACGTGTTTGGGCTATTCAGCTTGGATGTCCAGGTGAGTGAAATGGCAATTTCAGACACATAGGTTGTGTCTTCCAACTTATATGTTTTTGTTGTGATACGACTATAGCATGTAATCCGGAATAATTTAAAGATCGAAAATCCTAAAATTGGTCTATATGAGAACTTGTTTGATTGAATTTTTTTTTCTGAAATTGTTCCAAAATTTTGATAAATGATGAAATTTGTATTGGAAAGTTATTTGAACTATGAAGTATTGATAATACTTTAATTTTGCAATTTTGATGGTTTTAAAATGAATATCATGTTTTGATATTTATTATGATTTGTTGATAACCAATCTGTTTTGGATTTTAAAACTTCGTTTGAAATAAAATTTTTGTTGGATATGAGTATTTGGTTTGTAAGAATGAAAAATGTTTTGTTTCTCCGGATTGAAGATTCTACGAAATTTGTAATTCTATGAAATAAAGGGTATTTATTTCGTTTACCTTTGATTTATGAAATCGATTTTGTATGATTTGACAGTGGTGTAACCATTACCATATATTTGATTATGGAGTTGACCTTGAGAGCACAAATTTGATTTATAGTGGTTTGGTCATCCTTGACCTACGTCCACTCTTCTAGATCCCCTAAAGAATTTCAACCCAAAATCGGGTGGAGGAAAACCGTTACCACGACTTGTTTTTGCGGGATCAACAAGCAAACCGTTACAATTTGTTTTTGCAGGCTCAACTACAAAATCAAAACCAATTGTTTTCAAGACAAAACAAGTAAACCAAACTTCTAGTTTTTGCGAGTTTAAATAGCAAACCATTCCCACTAGTTTTCTAAGGCTCACTAGTAACGACACTTGTTTTCTAAGGCTCAACAAGGAAACCTAACTACCCTCAATCAAAAAACTTTGATTGTTACAGAATCAACCCAAGATATAGCGATATCAAGCTCACACCAACCCAACAAATAAATTGCAAGTAAATAACTTAAATGGGTTAGAAAGATAGAAGTGGGAGAGAAAATGAATAGCAAGTCTTGGCAAAGGTCTCTCTTACTTCTCTTCTATTCTGGGACATCTATTTATATATTCTTAGAAATATAGTCGTTGGAAGCCTCAAAGTAGCCATTGTGAGAAAGTAAAGCATTCTGTTTTAATTGACGTCACCGGCAATAATGTGTGTTCTTCCTCATTAACGCTCGTTCTTCAAGTATGTCTTCAATGATCAACGTGTGTTGTTGAAGTTGCAATGCTTTTGGTTGAAAAACACTTTTCATTAGCTCACCTTGATGATCATTGATGTGCGTTGATAAACATTTTAGCATTCCTTGATGGATGATCAGCGTGCCTTGCTCCACATTCGAGAATATGCACTTCACCTAGATGCTCATCAACACGTGTTCCTCTATGTGATACGCGTGTTGTCGATCATAATCAAGATTAAACCTTTGATTTCCACGTTAGCGTGTCAGAGAATATTCAAATTCAAATTCCGAGGAGCGTCTTGGCTTTGTCTTCAGCTGAACCCTGTCTACGTTCATTGTTGGACTTATAACGTGCGTTGTTCATTGTTATTCAAAAATTCCTCCTTTGCATCATCAGCGTTCCTTGCTTGTGGACCAACGTCTTCCCCATCAATCTAAGCCTCGATAATGTGTGTTGATACTTTTCAACTTGCGTTAATCAATAGTTGATGCCACTGCATCTGATTGTCATCTATTTAACGTTCTTCAACGTTCCTTGGTTCCACCTTAGCGCACGTTAATGCCATTTTCACTTCATCTACGTGCGTTAGTAGTGAATAACGTGTGTTGTGCCTAAATATTAGCAAGTCTGCAATTTTGCACTTCTTTCATGGATGTTTTGCATTCATCATCATCAAAATCGAACTCAACAATTATATGCATGACACTTAGTAAGGGCTACTACATGTGTTTTCCTCAAGCTACTACAACTTGCAATTAGTAACTGCTTGAGCTAATTTGGAGCTAATGTGGCATAAATATATATTCATGTGCCAAATACTTACTATGGTTTCTGTAAGATATTGTTCGTTACTTGATTTTGTTTCCAAATAATACGACCCATATATTCAATCCAATTCTTTTCTTTTTCGCCTGCATCGAAGTTCCAATCAGCATCCTAAAATTTGATCAAGTGTAAGCAAATTTATTATTAAAAATGTTTTTAGATAAAAAAAAAAAAAGGAGAGAAAATTACCTCCATATAGTTTGGCTTCACATTTTTACTTGAACTACTTTTTCCTTTCTCCATCAAAGCAACTAAAAGAAGACATATCATATGCCCATGACTTAAGTAAGAATTTGACCACATATTCAATTTATACATAATGTTATCAACTATATTAAGAATTTATAAATAAAAACATCAAATTTTTGGACAAAATTTCTGTACAGAGTTGGTGAGAAATTTTCAAAAAGTAGTGGAAAAAGACAATCTTTTTCCGCAAGAAAAACATAAAATTAGAGCTTTTTCTTTAAGTAACATCGAATTAAAAGTTGCCTCATGTTTGTTTGAGAGTTGATCCCTTGCCTAACAAGAAGAATGGATATCATGTGCAGAATTTCTAGATTGGAACTACTTTAGCCGACCCTTGATCACCTCTTTGCCATGAGAATTCTTTATCAGCTAATATGCATCTCCATTGCCATCCACTCCATGCCTATAGATAATAATAGCATCTCAATAAACTCTCTCTTTTCTTTCCTCTTATTGTAGAACCTTTGTAAAGTCCCCACAATCATATTATGAAATGAAAAATTAAACAAGATTATTTAGACGCTTTTAACTTTCAAATATTCACATTCTAGCTATATGATAATAGATTGACAGTTGTGACAGAACAAACATGAACTTTGAATTATATTTTTGCATATTTATGCATTAGTAGCTCATTATTGAAATTTGAAAAATTAAAATAGTTACCGTTTCTTTAAAAGACATTAGCTCAGGGCAAACCTCCAGAAAACCAATCACTAGGCCATCATGAAGAAGTCTTTATAGGACTTTATCATCTCTTAGATTTTGTTCATCATAAGTATTAATTTTTATGTTATTTTTATGCAAAAAAAGATTAAAAATTAAAAACTATAGCATTATCAAGAAAACACAAATTTTACATATTTATAGTATCCAATAAGATAATATCTTTTTTCAAAAAAATTACACTAGATAATACTTAACAATGAAAGGGAATATCCAATTAACTAGGTTGAAGCACCCGATCAGAAATTGTTGAAACTCATATAGGAAATGAATTAGTGGAATGGAAGTTCAATTCTAGAAAAAAAAGTGACTCTTTTTTCTTTTCCTTTTTTTGGCAAGAATGAAATATAATTGTATGAAAAAGGTAAAGTTTAATTTTTAAAGTCTTTTATAAAATATTGCCTTAATGAATTAAATAATCCATGTGTGTGTACGTATAAAATTTATATCTTCATTTATTTTTAAAAAATAATATAATATTCATCAAATTTTAATATATATATTATTTAAAATTAATAAATTCAAATACTAAACCAAAAAATTTAAAAATTTGAACACCGTGCATGGACCCTTTCTTAACATTTTTGGATCGTAACTGATTTTATTAATTATTAATTTATTATGGCCAAAATACTTATTCACGTTCTTCAAAAATGGATACTACATATTCACCTTCTTTACAAATAGAAACTCTGCCAACATATCAAAAATTCAAGCGTATCTAACAACAAATTTAAATGGCAAAAACACGCACCACTAGCTTAAAAGGCTCTAAACAGAGCACTTCCCAAGTAACGCCAAACAAAAATAGAATCTCTCTCTTCCCTCTCTCTCTCTCCCCCTCCCCCCTCTCTCTCGCTCTCTCTCTCTCTCTCTCTCTCTCTCTCTCTATATATATATATATATATATATACATCGTAAGTCAACCTATATATACGTACGTCAATCTAAATATAGAAGATCTCTAAAAATTTTCTGAAGATTTCAGATCAAAAAACAACAAGCTTCCATCGAGAAAGTAACAACTTTGATTCATATCATAGAAAACCAATTTACAGCTTCCGTCGTCAATCGAACTATAGAAGATCTCTAGATATTTTCTGAAGATTTCAAATCGCGAAAACAACAAGCTTCCATCGAAAACGCAACAACTTTAATTTAGATTGCAGAAAACAAATTTACAACTTTCGTCATCGATCAAAATATAGAAGATCTCTATATACATTGTGCTTATAGTATATATGTTTATAACTTATTTATGCTATATTTGTAACTTTTATTAGTTTGTACTAATGCTTATATATCTTTTACAGAGTGCAGAACATACAAATATTAGTTTTATAACTTGTTTATGTCATGTTTGTTACTTGTATATATTATGTTTATGATTTGTTTCTTATATATCTTTTACAGAGATGTTGAACATACAAATATTAGTGTTACAACTTGTTTATGTTATGCTTGTAACTTGTATATGCTACGTTTATGATTTGTTTATGTTATGTTTGTAACTTGTATACTACTCACCAAAAAAAACAACCTATATACAATATACAGACATGTATACAACGCATATACATTATATATATATAACAAATAAAGAACCTATATACAACATATAAACAACATATATACATTATATATAACAAATAAATAACATATAGACAACATATAAATAATAAATATACAACACAAAAACAACATGCATACAACATATATACATTATATATACAATATACAAATAATATACAGGCAACATATAAACAATAGATATACAATACATAAACAACATGCATACAACACATATACATTATATATAAAACATACAAATAATATGCAGACAACATATAAACAATAGATATACAACACATAAACAACATGCATACAACATATATATATTATATAAACAACATACAAATAATATATATACAACAAATATACAATATAAAAATAGCATATATACAACTATAAAAAGTCGAAACGATACCGTTTTGTTACAAAAGTAAATAGATAATATTTGACTAACGGGTCATGTATTACAAAAGCCCAAAAGTAAAATTACAATATATGAAACAAAACCCAAAATAGGAAAAAGTAAATCTGTAAATATAATAAGCCAGCCGTAACGATCAAATTTCATAATTTGAAGGAGCTGAACAACGTAATTAGCACATTTATTATTGGGCAAAATTCATGGCGATCCCTGAGTTTTGGTGTATTATTTATCACAGTTTCTATTAGTTCTAAAATAGATGTTCCAGTCCCTGGATCTTAACATCGTCTTTTTTTTAACAGAAAACGTGAAAAGACTAACTTGCCCTCTAATTTTAAAAAAATTTACCACATAAATTGAAACAAACCAAATGAACCAAACCAATAACTCAAAACTAAAACAAACTCAACCTCAATCTCAAAACCCAAAACAATCCTAACCTCAAATCTCAAATCCAAAAACATACCCAACTGCTAGACTTCATCTTCTCCGCAAATTCACCATTTTGAAGACCTTCGAAAATCTCACTAAACTCACTCTTCTTCTCAAAATCCCTCAAACTCCTCTTCAACTTCCGAATGGACTCCCACTCCCCAAACTTCCGCCTTCCTCGTTCCACTCTCCCCAAAACTCCCTGAACCCCACCTCTCTCCAGGCTCTTATTCTCCTCCCTCTCCACCCATATCAAACCCCACAACCCCATTCTTCACCGGCGACACCAAAGCGGGGGAGTTCTGCACGGTAAAGGCTTGAAAGCAGAGTTGATAAAGTTCTCAACCTCGCAGTCAAAGGTTGTGCCTAGGTTTCGGAATGAGTGGGCTCAGGCTCGCATGAGTTGGAGATTCGCGTCGGCGGAGTCGCGCACCTCTCTCCGCCCCCTCGAAATGAATGAAAATGCATCGGTTTGCCGCTACGACGACGACGATGTTCAAGCCTCACCGTTCATCGCCTAAATCAATCACTTCGTCATTGAAAGTAGGGTTTGTTTGTTCATTTGGTTGGTTGTTAATTCATTTAATGGTGAGAGGAGATTTGGGCACGTTGTGGCTGTGAAAAGAAGAATGGTGGAGAGAGGAGGATCATTGTAGTGGTGTGTGGAAGGGAGGACATTTGAAAAAATCTGAATTTTTTGGCAGTGAGGGGGTCGACTGTCGACAGCAGCAATAGTAAAGATTGTGAGGTCTGGTTTTGTTTTTTTTTTTCCTGAAATTGTAAAGAAGAAATGAGTGAGTCTTCATTTGAGTGAAGGATGTGTTGGTAGTTTTAGTAAGACAGTTAGATTTTTAGTTTCAGTTGACGTTGGTTTCAGTTGATTTTGATTTCAATTTGTCAACATGGGTTGAAGAAGATGAGTTGATTTTGATTGCATTGATCTTTGGATTGAATGGCCGATGACATCAATTCAGGAGGTGTAAGGATTTTGTCTTTGGGAAAGATGGGAAAGATGATGGATTGGATTGGTTTGAAGAGGTTGCGTTTGACGTGAGTTTTTAAGGGTAAAGTGGATTTACGAGACTATATACTACATCAGCAAATTATACGTATCCATTAAGTTTAATTGACTGAAATTAACGTCAAAGATAAAACAATTTTTAAAACTAATAAAAACTGAAACAGACAATACTATAAAATTTGAAATCGCTATAGATTTCACCCTTTATTATCATTACCTTTGATGACAGAGTGTACTAAAAAATAATTTTCAAATAATATCATTTTCATTTAGTATTATATTTTAAACAAAGAATTATCGTGAATGCTTGTTCGTTATGGGCATGTATGTCTAGTGCAAGGCTAAAATTCGACGTCTGTAAGACAATCTTATCTCGTCTTAAATTTCTTTCCTTCTACAAATTTCTTGGGAACCCTTCCCCGAAGTTCCATGGATCCTGAAGATCAGAAGCCCCGTTCAATTCACATTGTCTCTTCAACCGAGTCAACCGAGTTCAATTACCTGACTCGGACACTGACTCGATCCTCAATCATTGGCCTTGACGCGGAATGGAAACCAATTCGAGGTCAGAAATCTAGTTTCCCAACAGTTTCCCTCCTGCAATTGGCTTGTCAGCTCAGACCGGAGTTCATCTCCGACTCGGAAGACTCAGCGGTTTTCTTACTTGACCTGTCTTCGCTTTCTCTATCTTCAATTTGGTCATTACTAGTGGAGGTTTTCGTTTCACCAGATATATTGAAATTGGGATTCAAATTTAAGCAAGATTTAGCTTATTTGTCATCAACTTTCTGCTCACACGACTGTAATCTCGGTTTTGATAAGGTAATTGCTGACATTTTTATGTTCTGTTCTAGGCATTTGATGAATTGTTATGGCGCCATTGATCTTCCCAGTTTTTCTGGTTCAGAGGAAGTGAATGCCATCTATGTAGAAATTTATTGTAATCTATGATCAGCTTTTTATTTATGTGTTATTTATTTAAGATGTTAATTTGTGGATAGGTTGAACCTTATATGGACATTACCAGTATATACCAGTATCTGCAACATAAGCAACCGGGAAAAAAGACACCGAAAGAAAGCAAGAGTTTAGCACTGATCTGCAAAGAAGTGTTGGGGATTTCTCTCTCAAAGGTATGGTGTCAGATACCTTTTTTTAAAATAAAAAAATCTCAAACTATAAATTCGAGAATTCTGGTGATTCTGGGATATGCAGCAAGTAGCTCATTGAATTTTTATTACCATTGATGAGCTTAAGAATTTGCATTTTGCATAGAAGATGAATTTTGTGTTGTTTATGTTCAACCATTCACCAATTTCACTGGGTGAGAAAGGATTATAGACATAAGGTTTCTCTTTTTTATTCTTTTTGACATGGAATGGAAGCATTAATTTTCATATTGTTTGAATTTTTTTCTGGAAAAATGAGAATCACCGGTGGAAGGCAAGTTGAAGAATTTACCAGCCTTCATTTTCTAACTTTTTTCTCTCTCCTCGTTTCTCTCATCACACTCTCCTTCCTACATCTTCTTGGTTTATCTTGTTCCTTCTATCTTCGCTTCCTCATTCACCTTACTTGCTTTTCGCTCTTCACTATCTTGCTCGTCTGCCTTCCTTGCTTCTCGTTGCCTCCTTTATCGCCACCACCATTCGCCTCTCGTTCTCTCGCTCTATCTCTCTTTCAAATGTTGCAATCTGAAACGACGATGTGAGATCATGGCGTTGTTGAGAGATACAAAGGTTGCAGAGATTTGACGAGCAAATTTGTTCTATCGAATGTAGCTTTCGTTCTGACGGCAGTGAACGGAGACACACGACGAAGATAAGACGGCGGGGAAGACACAACGTGGCTTTCGTTCCAGTGGCACAAACAGAGCAAGACGGCAAAGACACAGCACGAAGACGAGACGACGACAGAGATTTGGAATCTCGTTGGAAACTGTAATTGCTCGATAGTTTGGGACGACGCTTCAATCTTTTTTATTAGAAAAAAATAAAACTAAAAATTGCATTGAACTGGTTTGGTGTCATCAGCGGTGAAGTTTGATTTAGTGTTGTCAAGTGGCGAAAATCGATTAGGTGTTGGAGGCGGCGAACACCTAAAATTCATATTGCATAAACATTTGTAGACCTGAGCTTTAAATACATTTGTACACTTTGTAAACCTTAGTGCACCTTTGTACACATACAATTTTGTACACCAAATTAATTATCATTAAATAAATTAAAATTTGTAAATATTGTGTATACCAAATACCTATACAAATCAATAAATCAACTTAATTAAAAAAAATCATTACAGATGTGTGCACCGTCAATCGAAAATTCATTCAATCAACTTCTTATAAAAAAATTGTGAACTTCTTTTTGTACATTTGTGTATACCATTGTGCATCTTTTGGAAAAAACATATATTTTTAATAATGTTTTTTTAAGGAAAAAACTTGATCCTAGCCAGAAGTCATTTTTTTAAGGGCAAAATCCATGGTTGTCCTCGATGTTTGGTGTATTGTTCATCCTAATTCTTACTAGTTTTAAATTAGTCATTTCGGTCCCTCTGTTTGTCACCGTTAGTCAAATATAACCGGCCATGTTAAAAAAAGTTAGATTTTCTGACGTAGCACATGAGACCTATTAATTTTAAGTATTTAATGACAAAATTACCCTTTTATTTTTTTATTTTCTCTCTCTCTCTCTCTCCCTTTATGCTTCCTCTATCGTCTATCTCTCACTTTCCCTCAGTTTATCACCAACCAAACACTGAAAACCACCTCTCTATTTTCTCCGTCACTCTCTCTGCCTTTCTCTCTCATCTCTCTCTAATTTCAGAAAACCAAATCGGGTTCATTCTCTCTATCTCACTGAACTCTCTGCTACAACTCTCTCTCACTACGCCACAACCATTCATATCTTCTTGCTCCCTCTTTAATGCTTCTTCCTTTGAAACCGAGGCAAAATGAATCTCAAAACAACCCAAACTTCTTTTTCATTCAAACATCAAAGGTTGTAGATCTGAAAATACAAAATCAAGACAAACTATTTTGTTTCTTACAATTGCAGTTAAACTATTTTAATCAGAACCTCAAACCTCAAACCCATTTCAGTTAAGACATTGAAAGGCATGAATTAAGACATTGAAATCTCAAACCCATTCAAACCAAATTAAGAGTTCAAACGCATCCAAGTCCCTCATTCACCACATAACATCAACAAAAGTCCAAATGTACGTAAAAAAAACTTCAATCCGAAAATCACAATCCAAAACCAACAAAACCCATTAAAAATTTAGAATAACCAATCCCATTACAAGAAAAGATGAAATCTTCACATTTGAAATTAGAACATTATAAGTTGGAAAAGAAACAAAAAACAAACCTTTACCTTAAAGCCTACAATGTGCACACTGTGGAATTTCGTCTAAAATCTTCACACTTGAATTAGAACACTATAAGATGAAAAAGAACATCCATGACATACATTCATCACATGTATATATAGCATAAATATAAACGTGTCATGACAAGGCCTAAAACTAATTGATCTCACAAGCCAACAGGGTGAATTAGGGTTTGCTTCAATCTTCATAGTAACGAACGACCTCCATCTTCTTTACATACATTGTATAAATTCTATACTAATATATGCTAAAAATGAAAGGGCACACTTGCCAAGAAAAACCAAATTTAAACAAGGCACAATTGCCATGAAACCAAAATTGAAGAGCAATAAGTGGCAAATCTGCCAAACCTTTGCATTCAATAAAATCCAATCACATTGGGTTAATTGGACTATGTAATGCACCATGCTTTTTGAATCATCATTTGAATCAAACATAATCAGAGTATGGTCACAAAAAAATAATCAATTAATCATATAATTGCATCGATTTAAACGTTCAATGTGTAAAGCGGTCCCGCAAAGCCAGTTGCGAGGGGATTTATAATTCACATTGCTCATGAAACGAGATGTTACTTTTAAAACCCTAATCTGTATTAATCTCATTAATACTTGAATCTCATAATCAAATTATGATTCAATTTATTATTTGTAATCCCATTACAACACCGCATATACAAAACCTAGTCGGCTTTCTAAGTGAATCTAAACAACCTTTGCAAATTCAACAAACAAACATATTCAACCTTAACATACTTATGAAATTCCCAATTTTATCTTGCTAAATTTAATCCTAGCTTACATCATAGAATTCAAAAATTATAACAAAAATATAAACCAAGGCCGAATATACAACAACAATCATTCAATTATATCGCATTAAAAGAGTCAGTTATGTCGACAATGCAAGTGGATCTGATACCACTGTTGAAATTCGTAACTAAGTTTATGACATTCATAAGCATTCATGGTAGCGAAATAACAAAAAATTTACATCTAGAATTCCACCAAGGATCCATGCATATCGATATACACGATTATGGTTAGTATATTTTACCTTAAAATCGAATGCTAGAGCGTATGATTGAATGGAGTGTTGGTGTAGCTTTTAGTATAAAACTCGAAGCTCTTTCTCTCACGTTGCCTTTGTGCGAACGTGTCTAAAGGTATCCATATGAACAAACTCACTTGGAATGGTAATGTGTACTAGCACGAAGAATCTTTATTCTTTCTTTCACAAATACTATTTTTCTCTCTTTTTGGTGCACACACTAATTTGGCCTCTTGCCTTGAGCAAGAGAATAAATTCGGCCCTCTCTCTATTTATAGAAGAAAAGAAACCATAATATGTACATAAGGGCAGCCGAAATTCTCCTTGTCCCACAAGGATGAGATCTCCTAATTTGATTAGGAGTGTGCAAACCGAAACCACAAGGAAACCTTAGCCGAATTATATTACTTATCCCACAAGAAAATAATTCTTAATTAAGACTTAAACACAACTGAATTCTTAATTAAAATAGGGTTAGAAATTCTTGTCACAAAAGGAGTAGAAATCCTTTCTAGATTAGATGTCCCTAATCAAGTGGATTAAATAAAACTTAGTCAACCTTTGACCTAGTCAAACTTTTAACCTTCCTTGTCACTGCCGAATTTTTCAAGGACTTTACATAATGTTTTGGGCTTTAATTAATTAATACATTATCACTAATTAATTACTCCCTTATTAATTTATATGGGTCCAAATTATGTAACACATAATTTATACCCAAAACAATTACAAGAGGAAATTTCAAAAGCTCATTACATTATTTATGATCTAAATCATAAAAATCAAAATTATTAATGACTAATCAAATTAATTATCTTAATAATTTAATCACCATGAGAGAGAATATTTGTGAACCAATCCAAATCGTTTTTGTGTGTGACCCAATATGCCTAATCAAAATTGGCAATGAGCCTCATCCCAAAACTTGGGCTCAAAGTCCATAAGCGGTATTTAGTAATAAATTATGACAATACAAAATCGAGTGGCATTCGAATATTCGAGTTAACCTTTTCACAGTTGATATTTAGTCCTTTTGTCACACGATATCTCATCTAAGCATAAGACATAGTTACATGTCAACCTTATATTGTTTAGCATGTTTCTTGATCTCAAGTATATTGATATAACAAATGACATTAATAAACCCCTTTATCAATTCATTCGAGTATGCATATATTCTATCAATCTCACTCATTAAGTGGCCAAGAGATATCACTCTTTATAAGAGGAACAAATCAATCACTCTCACTATCACTCCTCTACATGAATCATGGCATATCCAATCATAGCCTTTATTGTTACCCTGTTACGAATAACGTTTGACTAAGTCAAAACATGCGATTCCTCATGTAGGAGTTGATAGTGAGTTTCAATAAGAGAACTCAAACATCACCACTGTATGAAAGCTACTTGTGACATAGATCCATGAAGTGCTTTCATAGTAGGCCAGTCCAATATATATTTCCTAACATATATCTATGTTCTAAGTTGATATCTCATATCCATAATCAGTAAAACATGTTTATCCACTTAGCAACATATTAATGTTAATTCATCATCATTTTCATGATAATGATCGATTATGGATGTTTAGAATAATATTTTTATTACCTTAGTGTTTTACTATCAAGTTGTATTTGATGACACAAGAAAGAATAAACTATTCATGTAGGTTTTATCTTCATAAAACATACAATATTTCGAGTATATAAATTGGAATGCTTCTTTATTAAATGATAAATTAAATGATAATGTATATCATGATTGGACTAGGGCATTAAAACTAACAGGTTCGAGTTTTAGGGTGGGTTAAGTTTTTGGTTTTGGTAGTGGTGGGTTTTGGATTCATGAGAGAGGAAAAAAAGAAAGAATGGGTGGATTGATATTGGATTCTGAATGGGTTTATTTGTTGTGTTGGAGTAAAGTAGGTTGACTTTGTTTGGTTTTTGGAGAGTTATTTGGGTTTAAGGTGTTTAGGTGTGTTTGGTTTAGTTCGGTTTATGTTAGAGTTAAGAACTTTATTTTTAATTTGAGGATAAATTTGGCTTTTTGTCTTTTCTATTAGGTAAAACTCACGAAGTTAAAAAGAAATTATCAGAACGACTAATTTAAAACTAATAAAGACCAAGATGAATAATACACTAAACGTCGGGGACTGCCATGGATTTTGCACTTTTTTTAATGAAAAAATCAATTGCTCAAGAAAATATCTCAATTTTTTTACAAAAAATATATTTTTAAGATATGTTTATTTTTTCTAGTGTTTTTAATAGTTGAAAAATTGGATGAGATTTGTAAGATTTGATAGTTTATTTTGTTATAAACGTATTATTTTCCCTAACAAAATCTGATAAGAAAGTAACAATGTGTTAAAAACTTTCGAATAAGATCTAGTCACAGGCATTAATCGAGAATTCCGTTTGATCTTCCTAGATTGCTTGAACCCTTCTTAAGACCTATGGTGAACTAATAATGAAGATGATAGAATATCATTTAAGCATTTCTAATATTCAATAGAGATTAATAACCACTTGACTGTTGATTTAAAATAATTCAAATATTACTTGAATACTATTTGAAAATTGTTTTTGTATCATTTTGGTAACTCCAACTTTTAATGGATATTGGTTGAAAATCACTGGAATACTAATTAAATACAAATTTTCTACCAATAAAATACTATTTGAAAATTAATTGGACATGATTCAAAAGATACTAATTTTTAGGAGACACATAGTGAAAGCCACTATAATACAAGCTGATTTTCAAACGGGTATTCAATTGGTATTTTAGATAGTTTTTAAATGGTATTCAACCTATTTTTACTTGTTTTCAATTGATTTCCAATACGTTATTATAAGTATTTTATACAATTTATTGAAAAAACAAATTTGTTTTTCTACATTACAAATAGTTGAAAAATAGCCATGTATATTTACAAAATGGAGCAATCAACTTTTGTTCTACAACGTGAAACCGAAATGGAAATCAAATGACCAACAGGTCTTTCGATATCTCACTTTGCACAAAATTGACACTGAAATTAAAACATAAAAAATTGAAGAACACTTGAAATACCAAATAACTTGCTGCACTTCTAGAGAGAGACAGAGAGAGATATGAAATGGCAACTTCTAGAGAGTTTTGGTGAAGATGGTGCTCAAAGGTAAATATGGATGAAAAAACACTTCTAACTTTGTAGTCACAATCTCAGCTTCAATGGCGAGGAAAAGAGCAATCGCGGAGCTGAAGGGGGGTGAGGGAGACAGAGGCAAAGATAACGCGGGGGGGCGGGCGGGGGCGGGGAAGAGAGAGGGGGCGAACATTTTTTTGGGCCTCGGGAGATGAGCCCAAGCCCATATTGGTCCTGGAACTCCCACATATGATGTCATCTCTGATAGGAAGTCCATTTCAACAAAATTTGAAATTCAAAACACGCCGAGAGAGAGGCAAGAATGGCAGCACCGTCATCCACCACCGCAACCGGCATGAAGGGTTTCTACCGCCAGAAGAAGCCCAACAAAAGCGGCATCGCCAAGAAACCCTCTCCCAAGTCCAAGAAGAGATCTCTCGCTCACGCCCCCGCTATCGGCTCCGACGTCACCCCACCCTCAGCTCTGATTTCCTATGGCTCTCCCGATCTCCAGCGTACGTCGTTTAGGTTTTCTCACATTCGTTTAGTTTTTTTTTGTTGAATTGATGGATGATTTCGTTATTTCTTCGTTATTGCGAAACTGAATCAAGTTTGGGTGTGGAATGTGTAGATGATTTTGACAAGAAAGAAGACATGTTGCACCAGTTTGACATGAACATGGCTTACGGGCCGTGCCTTGGGATGACGCGGCTGGCGAGATTCGATCGTGCTCAGCGTCTGGGACTGAGTCCTCCGAAAGAAATCGAAGTGCTTCTCAAGAATGGCAAGGTTCGTAATGATTGTCTATGGGATGGCCGTGTTTGACATAGTTAATTAGGATCTAATTCTGTGCGTCTCGTAGCTTTGTT
>CAODLS010470685.1:0-11341 GCA_948243855.1 Flueggea neowawraea | reverse complement strand
TTGTGAGTTGAAAATGCATGGAGATGCCATGAAAGTGGCCAATACTATGATGGGGCATGGCTATTTACCACTATTGCAGTCTTTCAAGCTGCTTATTTTTGGGCTATATGATGAAGGCAACAAAGAAAAGGCTAAATCAGTTTTTTGTAACTTGCTTTCTTTTGGTTATAATGATGACGAAGTAGCTTGGAAAATTCTAATTGATGGTCTTCTTAAGTGTGGCCTTGCTGATAAATGCTCTGAACTATTTGGCATCATGGAAAAGAGAGGTTGCCAAATTCATCCTCAAACATTCACGATGTTGATTGAGGGAATAGATGGGAAGTGATTGTTGAACATTATGAAGGAAGATTCAAAATTGTTTCACTGCACTAACCATGGAGGCCAACTTTGAATGATACATTGAGTTCCTTCACCTTGCGGTTTTGAGATAAATTGTCAGATTATCAATGATAGCTGTTCTGGGAGAAATACAGACAGTTAATATAGCAGCTGCACAATGTTAAAGAAAGCATTATTTGGCAAAAATCTAAGGCGATGAGGCAAGGAGTCATTAACCTTATTAACTTTTCTTTTATTCATCCTTTGCCTCCCATTTTGGTCTTTACAATTTTTTTCTGAATGTTCTTATACTTGACTGATTCTCATTATTGTTATTATAGATTTCATGTGTATCTGTAGGAAATGCTTGCAAAGCTGATTTTCCTGTTGTTTTATTTTAATTTTAGTGAATTGAAAACTATAGTTGTTTTTGCATTCTTGGAGTTGGAGGAAAATATTATAAAATTTCATTGCATTGACACATGTTCGCAGAAACTAGGGATATATCTGTATGCATGACTGCCAAAGAATAATTTAAAACATTTATTTATGTTAGACAGGCATATGTTATGTGCTAATTACCTTTTAGTTTATGTTGGTATTATTAGGAAGCCTGTGCTTCTCTGTATAGCTAAGTTTGGTCCATATAAACAAGGAGATTTTTCTGTTTCATTTTGATCTGAGTTTAAGGATAACTATGGTGTAGCAAATCATAAGACTCATACTAACGCCTTTTGTTTTTCAGTCTTTTAACATTCCCTGCTGTCATAGAATATGAATTGGAGCTGATGAGTAAACCTTAAGCCTGATGAACGAAGTGAAGGATCATATGTGATGAGCAAGAGGACAAGTAATCTGTATATGCATATGTTCTGCACACCACATAACAGTGTACGGAATTTTTAGTTCTATTGTTACTTTACATTTCCTAGTCTGTGGTAGATATAATATTTCTTCTCTTGTTGATTTTTGGTCCATTCATCACATCCAGCAAAGCCAAGCTTTTGCAGAGTTGAGAAAACGTCAATACTTTAGGGGTAAAAAAGTGTACAGTTGATACGTACATGGAGAATTTTTCAGTTCTTGCTAGGGTCAATGGAAAGAAAAAAAAAACAAGAAAATGGGGGGGAAAAATGTATGAAAACGGAAGGTTTCTTCCTGCTGTTTCAACAGCGGTAAGTAGTTCTACCCATTCCATGTTAGCCTTTCCTTTATGGGAGAACCAAAATGTATGTTTGTTATTTTCTAAATAACTTAACAATTTTTTTCAGATTGAAGTGATACTGTAATATGAAATTATATCAGTGACCGTCTTTCTTGCTCATGTGTTATTATGATGCTTCTTTGGTCAGGCAAGAAGAGATTCTCTTCTTTGGCTCGTTGAGACTCACTGCAGGACGAGCAGAGCAGGTTTGTAATGAAGCGTCATTTTTGGACCGTGATGTTGAATATGTAATCTGAGAATGTTTTTATTTGTTGTGGTTAGCCATTTGCGGAGGCAATTGTGGAGCTGGATACTTTGGGTGAGGAATCATACAAGGACAGCACTCTGATCATGCAACTGTGAGGGATAATTTCACCCCTCTGGACTTCTGATATGCAGGTTCATGCCTTGAAATTCTTAGGTTTATGAACTTTTTATTGCTTTGTTGTATATAATGGCCTTGGCTAAAGTTTAGAGGTGGCAGTAAGTGGAGTAGAGTTGAATCTTGAGAAAATTGAACTGGTTTGAGCTCAATTTGAGTCCGAGCATAGTTTTCAAATTTGTGTTTGATTAAGTTCTTAGCATATTTCAACCCTGATTTGAATTGGCAATTTGTTGAGCTAATAACATCCAAGTTTACAGTTCGTTTCAACCGGGACAGTAGTTAATAACCTTTTTGCTTTGACTGGTGACAGTAGTTAGTAACTTTAAAGTTTTGAATGCTAATTATATATGTAAAAACAAAAACTGTCAGAATAAGTTCAAGAGCGTTATAGTAGGTTTTTAGCCTTTCCCAATACTCAAATTCATTTTGTATGAGGTATAACTGATTTCTAGTTTTGATAACTCGCCAGTGCTTAGTTCATTTCCAGCACTAGCCTCATCATTGGTTTCTAATGCAATCCCAATTATGTTGAATTTGTGAGTATATCATGATGTTTCGATGGAGTCAGATGCCTGGGATCAAGAGTAATATATATGATCTTCCCTGTTAAATTTATAGTCTTGATCTGCCACTGTGCTTTGATAAGTTTGAGTTGATGCAATCTGAATGGTTTTTGTTGACAAACATTGAAAAATGAGTTCATTAATGGGCAGTTCAGAGAAGCAAATTGCTACACATGCTAAAACTTTGCTCCTTTTTTTGATATAACTGGTTTTTTGCGTGATTGCCAAAGAATTGGAAGCCGCTTGGTGGCTTTCTTTGTTCTTCATTTATTACTTTTCTCATCTATTCAATGTTGGGATCACAAGACTTATTATGTTCTGCTCTATGCAGGAGCAGATTGATAGGGCATTGTGAGGTTGATTTCTGTGGCTCTTCACACCACAGCGATAGGCTAGAATGTCATGATTGTGAATCTAAATTTGTGCAGATGTTGCGTAAACCATGCTTTTCGTTTTTCTTCACCAGCTTCTTTAGTTTTTTAAAATTCGAAAGATCTGCTATAGCTTCAAGTATCTGTCTGGAAACAACGTTGAAGAATCATTTTGAATTCCTTGTTGAGTGATTGACCAGTGTCTACTACTTGAGACGAATATTTAATTCCTTGTTGAAGAATCGTTTTTATAAATCGTGCTTTCAAGTTTGGGGGCACCGTGATGGAGTCTGAAGACAAGACCAACAAGCCAACAAGGTGACGATTTTAGGTCATTATACTTAACAAATATTTTTTTCGCTTGTAAATTTTCTGTGAGGTCTGGAGGAAGGTGCTGCAACGGTGTGATATTTCAAGGGATCCTTTTCTTTGGCCAAGGGATGTAAGCTGGTTTACCTGTAAAGCTAGATCCAAAAGTCGATCTTCCCAAATAAGATGGGTGGGTTTTGCTGGAAAAGTTTACTGCTTATGGAGAGAGAGAAATGCGTGCATTTTTCAGGGAGCGAGTCCTGACGTTAATAGAGTTTTGAGAAGTATTAGTTTTAGCATAAAATATAAGTTCCTGCCCATTGTATTGTATAGATATAGGCAGTTTGCAGGTCTGGATGTAGTTTAATGTTGCGTTCATTATTCTTCAATTGTTTGATTGTTACAGTTTTTGTCCTTGTAAATGATGGGGGATAGTTTTGTAGCTCTTCTTTCCGGGCCTTCTCTTATCTCTCAGATCACGTGGTGAGTTTCGAGTTCGATAAGTTTGGCTTCAAAGAAGAATGAAGTCTCTTGAGAGTAGTCCTGGGTGCTGGCTGGGCCAAGCTGGAGGACATTTTTTCAGCCCAGTCATACGGGCCGGCCCTTGCCCTGTTGAGCAGGCCAGATGCCTAGCTCAGGATGGGCGGGCTGGCTCGCGGGCCATTGTTTTTAAAAAAAATTAATATTCTATATTGTTTATATGAAAATACTAAACTCGTCTCCATCCTTTCTTCCATATATATATATATATAGTGAGGGAGATGCTCAACTAACTCTAAGAGTAAATGCCAAAATTTGCACTCAATCTTGACCTTTCATTCTCTTAAAATCTAATGGTTATAAACAGTGATAGACTCAAGATTATTTTCACTTAAGACTCCTCTGAATAGTATCATGGGAATTGATAGTAACTTTAATTATGGACGAATGTGTGATGATCAAATTAAAGATTTAATTATTTATTTTTTAAAATTCAAGAACTTAAAAGTTATTACAATAAAATTATATATATGAGACTTCGTCTGCACCGAGAGTCACGGGACCCTTGTGACCATCTTTGAGTCTGTCCTTGATTATAAATATGCCACATAGCCATATAATTTTTCTTTTTAAAAAAATAAAATGCACATTTTTTTAAAATACCAAGTGCACAAACTATTTCTAACTATTAACAAGGGTTAAACTAATTGCACAACTATTAGAATCTGAACTTATGTGCGAGATATTGTTGGCAACCTCTCTCGCAAGATTTTGAGTTCTCACAAGAAATTGAAGAAATATAACAAAAAAGAATATTTTCGCAGCCTTTATTTAGAGGCATATACAATTAGTGCACAAACGGTTTTCAAATTAAATTTAGATCATTTGAGTTAATTTAATTCAAATTTAATATTATTTCAAAACAAATTAGTTTAGAGTTATTTTTAGTATAAAATTATAGTAAATAGTGTTCAAACAATTACAAATGGCGTACAATTGGATTACAAATTTAATTTTAAAACTGATTTAGTTTATTTGTGCAAACGGTTGCCAATGTGAACAAATGGTGTAAAACAAACGTAGGACTAGTGCACAAATGGTGGACAATTCGTGCACAGAAGAAATTTTAAACTAATTTCAAGGACTGTTTGCAAAGTTTTAGAGATTAACTTGTTATTTTCAAAAATTTTTGATACTGGTAATGTAATTATACACTAATTAAAGAGGCCGTTCAATAAGGTTTTGAAACCTTAACAGCCGCACCGACCATAACCTTCTATTAATCAATGCAACATCCGGCAGCAACTTAGGCGGCGACAAGGAAAAGTGAAGAGTAGAGAAAGGAGCTTCGTCGTCAGTCCGCGGCGTTCGCCGGAGCTGGAAGCCGAAATTGCAATCCATTTCAATGTTTGACTATAAATTTGTTACGAAATAAAGTTTGCCAAAATTTAAAAAAAAAAAATCAAAGTTCATGCTGAAACAATCTATTACGCCTAAAAATTACATCAAGTTTAATATTGAATACAATCGAAGCTTAAGTAGCCCACCCCAAGTTCTGAAAATTGGGAGTAAAAACTGTTGATAATGTATGGGCAAACAAATTCGCCAATCTGTAAAAAAATTGGATTTGGGTTATTTAATTAAAAAAAAAAACGAAATTCAGATATGATTTACGAGATAAGAATTCTGATTTATTGATTGATTTGTTAGTCGTGCATAGATCAAATTTGTATATATTCGTGGTTTAGAGTAATCAGATAAGTTTTTGTGGATTGCTAATCCATTTATCTGGGCTTTTCAGAACTATGCTTTTGGTATAGTAGCTCAATTCAAAAGGATTTGTTAGCTAGACTGCTAACAATGCAGTCAAAGAAGTGAAAAATCTAATAACATATGGCTGATCGTCAGAAGGTATTGGATAATTATTAATTTTGGCCTTTGTTTTCAGAATTTGAGATCGATGGAGAGCTTTACTTTAAGGTAGCCCTCAAGTTTCTTAACGGAGTCTCTCTTGGATCTAATGGCAATGAAAATGGCAGAACTAGAGTGATAATTCAGTCCATGCAACTGTACAATAGCCAAGAAAAACCTTGCAGGTAAACCATCACTCTTTTCTTACAAGTTTTTCCAATTCATGGTTTTAATTTCTAGGTTTATTCATATAGTGAATTAAAATCTAGATGTTTTATTTGATCTTTGGATTAATATGGAGCAGGTCTGCATCTTTGATGGTAACTATCTATTATATAGATTCAACATTATTTCATGACTGATTAGTTTTTATTTTTAACCCAATATCGAGTTCTTAAGTTTTTGTTTCAACTAAACTATTGGTGATTTTCATGGTCGGCTACAACAACAATGCTTGGTTACTCTTTGGCAAATGGTGTCATGAGAATTATGGAAGATGGGAAACAAACGGGTATTTCAAGAATCTTTGCAGCAGCCTCATAAGGACCTACTTATGCATTGTCTTGTTAAATAAGGATTTTACTTAGTGTAACACAGAGAATTTAATTATTCTGGCCTCGATATTTATCGTTGCCCAGATACCATTTTAACTTAGAGAAGACTTGTAAATCTTTTGCGAGATTATCCACTTCCCTTGCGTAGATGGTCTTACGAATGACAATTTTTACAAGATGACACGCCTAAACGGATGGTAATTTTAGATTGTCGTGTGAGGTCTAAACAAGTCAGTTAACTTGCACGACATGAACACAACCCGTCAACTTATATTGACACTCCTAAATGGTCTCTGTTTCTTTATTCTACTAAATTGTGGACTTCTTGATAAAATCAGATTTGACCGATAAAAAAACTATTGGTGATTTACTCTTATTTTCGACATATTGTATCTACAGATTATGTTTTAAATGCTTTATTTGAATAGTTGTCAGAAATCTTTACAAAAATCTGAAAAACTATTATTCTTTATTTGATGCAGAGAACTGTCTAACATGGGGATGACGAATGGCTTTAGGCTTATTTGCATGAAGAATCAAATATTTGGCTTGTACACGGAGATTTGAAGGGCAACAATTCTTCTTGAATCGGTCCGAGGATAAGAACCCTCCTTATGAAGAAGATGTAGAAATATTTACTTCTCCAAATTAATAAATAAAATAGTCCTGCTTTTAATAGTTTGTTCTGTTTAAAATATTAATGAAATCTATGTAGCAGTGATTAATTTTTCTTTAGCATTTTATGGCTCCAATACGTTTTTTTTGGTCATGTCATTTTATTTGTTTGTATTTGAGAATCGAATGTATGATTCTTTAACATCAAATTTGACTATCATATTATTGAGTTACAAGTTCATTTGGTAAATTGAGAGTCAGTAACTATTCTTAAAACTTTAATCGAAGAACATTTGAAGGATGAAATCGGGGTTTTTTTCTGATTTTAGTTTCTATGGCAATTCTACTCTTATTGTTCTCTGAAAATTAGTTGTTTATTCATCATTAGCCCGTACTTTGATGAATTCATTTGGTGATCTGCAAATTGTTGATTTTAAACATTTAAATATTTTTCTGTTGTTTTGTTACTCTATATAGATAGATGTTTTCTGAACATTCATATATTTTATCTTCAAGGAATATTACTTTTTAAAAATATTATTGAACAAATAAAATTTTTTAATAACCCGTGCGAATGCAGGGACACACGACACGACTAGTTTTATAAAGCACAACCATTCAATTATTTACCATACAAAATATCATAAACACATCCATCATTAATACGTTATCATTTAATTATTCATTATTTAAAAGAAAAAAAATTATTGCCCAAAAACTTTTTACAAAATTGTTTTGAGAGAAATACTGTCAGTGAGCTGGTATATCAAAAATTGATTATAGAAAAATCTATTACCAAGAAAATCTATAACAAAATTATTTAGTAAAAATTCACACAAATTGATAAAAAACTAATTTTTTATCATGTGTTTTTTGAATTCATATTTATATTTACGGAGTAAATATTATATAAAATATACGTGCCTTGAACGGACACCAAAGCTGGTATTGCTGAGGTCCATGATCCCACACTAATTGATGAAATCATGGAAGCTGAGATCTAACAGTTTTTATTTTCAAGGAAGCAGAGATCTAAGAACTTACTAACTTAATAGTATATAGCCGTTGGTTCAAGTTCAACCACGTTTTTCTTATTTTGATTTAAGTTCAAGTGAATACAAAAATTAGTGTCAAAGATTAAACAAATACAAATCTAAAAACTTAATTTAATAGGACACAGCCGTTGATTTAAGTTCAAGAAAAAAGTTATTATTTTTTTCACCTTCAACACACACACACACTCTATATATATATGTATATATGAATCTAACTACCGATTTAACAAATAAAACAGTATATTTAGTAGATTTAAGTTACCTATCTCGATTCCTCCGAAACCTCAACCCAATTAGCAGCGGAAGACAAAGGTCAGGATTGATTCGATGTTGGTCTCGCGAGCAAACCACGGTCGGGTTGATGACGAGAGTTCTCGTCTATTTCGTAGCCTAGATGCCACGCAGATCGGAACCATCGACGAACGAGGATCAATTGGAGGAAGGAGAGAGGTGGCATGGTGGAAGGAGAGCTCTCTTCTTCCTTTCCTCTCTCTCTCTCTCACGTTTTAGTGGGATGGAAAGAATGAATCAAAAACATTCTTTCTTCACTTATTTATAAGTGATAAATGGGCCTAATGGGCTTGCCCATAGGCCTTATGGGCCCACCTCAATTGGGTTCGCCAATTGGTCTCGATCCATCGTATCGGTTCACACCTTGACCGACTGAGTTTAGTTCATTCATCATGGGCGAACTGCTTTTTCCAACAGTCCTAAATGACCTTGTTTGGATGCAAGGATAAAATATAATTCCATTATATATTTAATATTTGAATATAAAACTGAAAGATTTATAACAAACTCAACTAATCGAATCTCGCAGTAAAAAAAAAAGACTAATCGAATTCATCTTGACTGTCCTACGATTAGAAAAATAATCTGATATACAATATTAAAAAAGAAAAATACAATCTAATGATAGACAGAATAATTATAAGAATCCAAATTAATTCTATGTAAAATTTTAATTTAACATGAATAATTATAAAAGTTTTTAAACAAGTTTGCATCATACGGATCTAACGATTCAAATATGTAAGGTTTAGCCAATATGATATCTCACAAATAAACTTATAGTCTAATGATATACAGATTGAACTAACGAACTTAAGGACTAAATTCTTCGCCTATTTCATTCAAAACAATTCTTGACTAGAAAAGTAAATTAACCTTATAAAAAAAGTGAATTTAAAATTAATAACTTGGTCATATATATATATGAAGGAATCTTATACCGTTCTAACAAATAAACAGTATATATATAGTAGGTTCAAGTTACCTATCTTGATTTCAGAAGAAGCCAACAACAACCAGTAACGGAAAAGGACTGGATCTGATGTTGGTCTCGCGTGCAAACCATGATTAAATAATCAACGGGAGTGCTCATCTCTTTCGCAGTCTAGATGCCACACGGATCGATACAGGACTCGGGGTCATGAAGGACTTGACCTCTCTCTCCTGGTTGAGAGGATTTCCTCTCCTCTCTTTTTGTGTGTGAATGTTAGAATTCCATGGAGGAGAAAAAGCAAAGCTTCTTATATAAGCCTCCAAATCAGCTTATGGGCTCGATGGGCCTAATGGGCCCATCTTGGGCCTATCCCATTTCTAACTCAATTGGTCTCGGTTCATGGTCCCGGTTCATACATTGACCAACCGAGTTCGGTTCACCCGTATGGGCGGACCGCTTTTTCCAACATCTCTTACTTGCACATAACGGCATGATACATCATCATGTAACACGGTTAGCACTCACATAACCATGCTCGATCCTTTTGTTATACAAGCAAATAGATCGCGCGACAAGAATACGATAAGAGCACAATTGCTATACACCTGTTAGGGTTATATATCAGCTCATAACTCAATCCAGCCAAAAAGACGTCTCTCATAGAGCAACTCCATTCTGGCAAAGTGTATGTGATAGCAGCATAAACTGATGGAAACGTATGCTTTTCCCTAGTTCGTAACCACACAATCGCTGCTTTCAAACTTCTCGATCTCACGAAAGCTTTACTCATAGATCACACATCATTTGACATACCACATGAGAGCATGCTTAGGAAACTTTTTGAGACTAGTGCGAATGCGTCTAGAAACAAACTTTCCCTCTTACACCAGACAACCCACATAGCTAAGTTTACTTGCCTAACTTGACACGCTTGGTCGAATCAATCATGGCCATTAATGACAAGCTAAAGTAGCCAAACTCAACTACACGTTTTGAATGTGTTAAGGGTTCTAAGGGTAGGTAATACTGAGAACCACATGTTCACGGTAGGGTCTCACACTAGAAAAAAGTGAGATCGTTTATCAATCTTTTTCATCCATATAGTCGTGTATATAGCACACATGGTATGATCATGTGTTGTGGTGTTCTTTCATTCCCTTAGAGGAGCTCATGTTTATACAATATTATAAATACCACACAGAAGCTTCAGTTACGATGCATTTTGCCATCTAACCTTAATTCACACTTGACAAGATTACTTCTACTTTAAGACAAAATATGCTAAAAGTCTCTCAATTTTAGCATCTGATCATTTAATGATTGGTATAGGATTTTATCCTATGGTGTATGAATCTATTCATACGACTTTATCTTGCCTTTTTACAATATACTCACAATTGTAAAATGCAAGATGACCTCTTGATTATGAACGTGCTCAATCTACGTTCAAAATCAGCCTTATCTTAGTTCTTCCCCTAACGAACTGGGAAACTAAGGTAAACACCCATGTGAGTGGGTTATTTCTCTGTCCAACATGCTTTCACACTCAAAATTACAACAAATATGAACTTTCAACGTTTGTGCTCGTGTATTGCATACAATGATCGTATTAAAAATCATGTTTCAAGGGATTACAGACTTTGTGTGCCATGTAGGTCTTAAGGAACTTATTCCTTGTAGGCTTTTATCAACAGATCTTGAGATCTTGTCTCGAATGGACTGACATTTCAATTTCACTTCTTCAAGTGAAACTTGTACTCAAAATTCACTTATCCTAGTGTGACCATGTCATTCACAAAATGATACTTGATCTCGATTTGCTTAGACATATAATGGATCTTCTAGATCCTTAAGCAATCGGGGTTAACTGTCACTAAGACTGTCGTAGGTTATTTAGGTGGTTAAAGCTAAGTGGACACTTCCACTATATAGCTAACCATTCTACTACACTGCAAGTAATGAAGTTATGGTCTTAGCTTCACTTACCACACATTTATATGTGTTCATCACTATTACGTGGAGTAGCAATTGTGTCTCATTTTGTCGCAATCCCTCACAATAACACAGTGCCTTGCAGTACCTCTAAATTATTCAGGTATCTCGCTTACTGCTTTTTAACACTCTCTTTATGTGTTGGATTAATGTTTGCTAGCTTGACAACTTAGCAAACACTAGGCATTGCATTCACCTAGACATTTAATACAAGATATAATCTTGTAATCAACACATGCACTCTATATTGCAAAAAACATTCACATGGCATTCGTATGAAGAACATTCCTTACATATTCTTCCTTTCATATAGTTCATGGACACACGCCCTTGCTAAGAGACTTGTTCTTAGTCAC
>CAODLS010470629.1:0-14981 GCA_948243855.1 Flueggea neowawraea | reverse complement strand
ACCTTGTAGGCTTCAGAGGTATGAGCCATAATCAACCTTGTTGGCTTTAGAGGTATGAGTCGTAATCAACCATGTTGGCTTTGGAGGTATAAACCGTAATCAACCTTGTTGGCTTTAGAGGTTTGAGTCGCAATCAACCTTGGTGTATGGCTTTGTTGGATTGATCCGTAATCAATCTCCGATAGTGAAAAACCTAAGTGAGACTTAGGTAGTGGACGTAGGCATGGTTGGCCGAACCACTATAAAAATCTTGGTGTTGTTTTTCTTGCCTCACTCCAACTTGCTTCCACTCTCTAAAATTCACCAAGGCATTCCAAGGAAAATTCTCCAATATATATATATATATATATTAGGGAACTTTCCCAAATTTGTTAGTAAAGAAACATTTATCAAACAATTAAGAAGACACTTGTTACAAATTTAAAAAATTTTCCAATCTATTATATATATATTGATTACCACTAATTTTTATATGTAATTTTTCCTTTTCAAAAAGACTAACACGTTGACACTTGATCAGTTCACTCTAAATCACATGGTAATTACAAAATTATATGTAAAAAATGCTAATCAAATTTTTTACCATAGCGTTAAATTTTTATAACTATATTTATGTGTGAAATTTTATATAATATATATTACCTAACAAAAAATTCTCATTTTTTGTTTTATATTTAGAAGAGAAATTAAAATAAAATACACATGCTAATAGTTTGAAATTAATTCGATAGACAGCGAAATCATACCCGAGAAAATAAATATATATTAAAGTTAGGGGGTCAATATATATATATATATATATAAGTTAGGGAGCTTTTTCAAGTTTACTAATAAAGAGACACTTGTCAAATAATTAAGGAGACATTTGTCACAAATTTAAAAAAATTCTGTAGCTATTATATATATATTGATTGATGTAAGAAAAATGTGCTTTCACTTATTGTAAACAGCGAATAGCAATAGGCTTCATAGCTAAAGCATTTTCCCATTAAGAATTCGGGGCTTTTGGTGTTAAAAATAGATCTATATTCCAACGGAAGAGAAAAAAATGATAAATTTTAGAAAATATTGACACTTGGCTTTTTACTTAATTTTTTTATAAATTTTTTCAAGCAAATTTTATTTCATTTACTTTTTAAGAATATTTAGTGAAATTTACATTGTAATACCGAAGTTTGGCAATTATATCAAATTTTTAGGACAACAAAATGATGCTTAAACCCTAAATTGTACTATCTTCAAATGCCGAATTTTTGTTGGTGATTAATCATCATTTGGAATCAATTTTTATTTGCAAGATTGAGATGAGGAGTACAATTAGAAGAGAAGAAATTCAAAGAGTTAAAGGAATATGAAAAGAGGAAAACGGAAATTTTAAGAGAATTAATTGAACGAAAATTTATAGAGAAATGAAATTTGCTTGAAAAAATTTGTAAAAAAGTTAAGTAAAAAGCAAAGTGTCAATGAGAGAAAAATTCAACTTATTAAAAGTTAGGAAAAACTCCTTAGCTATTATATATATATTGATTTTCTAACTTAGATTTCTTTTAAATATAATAATTGATTTACAACCAAATTAGCCAAAAAATGCTCATAACACTATGATAGACATAAGACATGTCATCAAAAATAGTGCTCGGCTGAAGAGTCGGCAGTCATTGTAAACGACATATCGTTTTCACATACTTACAAAAATAAATGACTGGTCATTCGCTAGTAAAATTAGAACAATAGCCTTCAATCGACGTGGTGATATACATGTTAGACCTTAAGCCATTTCTTTTATTTCTGTAATTAATTATGAAGTTGATTATTAGACAATGTAACCAAAAAAAAGGTGTACATTTCTTTTAAATATATTAGCTTCCACTAAAAATTAAATTCCGACGTAGCATCGTAAGTGATTTGAGTACTAATGTACCACATAAATCTATTAGTAATAACTTGTAGAAATTGTTCACTCATCAACGTCATCTATGAGCCCAACCATGTTTCATTCTTGTGAATTCGTTCAAATTGACCACCGTCCATGACGTGGTCGCAAACCAGAACTTTCAACCGCTCACTAGACTATTAAGAAATTTTGCCTCCATCCTTCATACTTAAAAATATTCAATTTTACGCCTCAAATAATATTTGTGGTTCTTAAGGAAGTTTGAACCTTAAATGAATTGAAAATTTCATGAAATGTCCACGTGGATGAATTGAAAATTTCATGAAATGTCCACATATTAAGATTTATGAGTGTTCAAAAAAATATATATATTAAGATTCATGCTTTTAGCTCTGCCTTTTCGGCCTAGGACTCACTGGCTTGGGCGGGTCGCGCTCAAGAGTAGACATGCGCGTCAAAGAGTCGTGTTGCCTAGAAGTTTAGGACTTTAAACTGAAGACGAATGCTCAATAAACAAATGAATAGTATTGATAATAAGACATATAAAAATACAATAAAAAACTCGAAGGTTTCCAAGAGAGTATGAGAACTAACCATGACTCAAGTCAGAAAGTGTTTTTAAGAGAGACATGGAGGCATGGGAGTCGAGCATGACTCAAGTTAGAAAGCACTTCTAAGAGAGAATGTGAATGGTTTAGAGTGGCTTAGGTCAAAAACACTTTTAAGTTTGTGGTTTGAGCACTACATTATTGTTATTCCTATATTATGGACTATATTAAAGAATAGTCTAAGAAAATTAAAAATACAAGATAATGAAAATGTGTGTTGACGTGCAGATCCCTCTTTAGAGGTCATGTTTCTTTTTTATAGTCCTTAGCTTGCAACAAATGGCTTCATTTTCTCCCCTTTTCATGCAACTACAACCCCATGTCTAGTAACCACACGTCCCATACTCTCCATGTCTTGTCACCGCTTGTTCCATGTTCTCCATGTCTTGTAACCACATGTCCCATGTTCTCCATGTTTTCAATAGCACTACCTATTCAGTAGCATAATGCCACTCGACGGCACCTCTCAGACCCGAAGAACACTCCACCACTCGGTGGCACCTCTCGACGTATAGCTCCATGCACTGTATTTATTTATTTTTTAGGGTAACAAGCTCAACTAGTAAATTGAGAAGCAATAAGAGTAATTTGTGCCAAAAGCTTTTGTATTGGAAGAGAGTGGCTTAAAAAGTGCATGCATGATGACATATGAACCTTCATCCACTAAAGTCGTTGGCCCATAAAAAGCTATATATACAATAATGTTGAGCCTTAAATTAAATAACCCCTTTTATAGTCATTGTGTAATCAATTGATATTATACATATTAATTAAGAGAAATGTAGACTATTACTAATAATTATTAGTCTGCATTATAATAGTGTTTGGATCACTTAAAATATAAAAGCCATCATATTAGTTGCAATTTCTTATCAGATCCTAAGTCTAATTACCTGAACACTCGATTTTTCTGTAATGATAGGTATCTCCAATTTGTGACCAAGTAATCAAGTGTTTTATATTGTTTTAGTTATATATTTTTAATATTAATTAAGCGATATAGTCAAGTCCAATTAATTACAAAGAAGAACTATCCATCATACTATTTGAGTGGAATTATCAAGTCGAATTATTATTTCAGCGTACCTTTTCTTTTCATTATATTGTTACTTTGACGATATATATTTTTCCACCAATTACTTGGTGCTATTGTGGGAACCTCACTTTGTAAGAATCACAAAAAAAAAAACCAAGAAAAACCTGATTGGTGGCTGATAACCTTCATTAAATTAGAATCAATCGTGGGGACATATTTTTTTGACCTAAATCACAGTTATGTATCCTCATCCATTTACGGTCTCTATCTATGAATATGTTTACTAAAAATCAAATTCGAGAGATCTTTTTATAAATTTAGTCTGTATTACTAATTTAGATATAACTCGCGATATCATAGGATCATATCTACGTGCATATATTTATTATACTCGTTAATATATTGTACTAAGCGAAATTTGGATATGAATAAGAGAATGTTAGGTCCCGTTGCATATATAGAAGCACGTAAAGTTAAGGTAGATGGATATGATGATGACTTGCATATAAATGTTGAAGACATGTAGGGCAATGTATGCATGGATTAGGTTTGACTTGTTGATTATAAATAGTATTTCAATTTAACTTCATGTGACATCAGGGATGAAGCCAGAAAATTTCTAACCAGCCCCACCAGCCCCGGTCTCCCTCCGTCACTGTGTGACATCATGATTAACGAAAGCCACAATCTCGCTCTGCTAGTTGTTTTCATGTATATAGTCACTCAGTGCATGGTTTGGCTGTAGTCCTCATAAATTCCTCCTTTTCCAGACCTTGCGAATCAATACAACTGACCACTCATAATAATGCTCTTCCTTTTTCAATTATTTCATCTATCTTACATTTGATTAACTTATACATATTTAATTTACAATACATATTTTTGATAAATCGTCATACTTGAATTTTATTCATCTAGATTTAAAGGATTGAGAAAAAGAACTTGAAATAAAGAATAAACCTATAAAAAAGGTTACAAAATGTAATCGAACCTATCAAAAAACTTAAGAAAATGATTTCCGATACATATGACAGCATCATTTCTTTTTGTCCAGAGACAACGTGAGAATTATACTTTAATTAACCAAAAAAACATATGTAAAATTTACGACAACTAATAAATTTGTAGTTTATTAGTATTAGAGTCATTAATAAGAGATGATCAAGAATTTGATTCTTGACAGGAGCAATCAAAATGACTCATTAAAAAAATTCATGACAAACCGATAACTAAGTCCTGTCAAAAATCTGAGTTTAATTTTAATTTTAACGTTTTTGGGTAATTTGATAAATTATATAATAAAAATTTGAAATTTATAATATATTTAAAGCCGTAAGATGTGTGAATACATACAAAAGATATCAATTCAGTGTTATTTTTGCAGATATATTCTTCTAGGAATTCCAATGCACTGGAAGATTCTTTACAAATGTAGTTACCTGAGCTAAGATCATCTATTATAACTTACCAGAAAGAAGACAGAAACAGAGTCATTTCGAAGTGCAAAGCATAGACATGAATGCAATCTAAGTGGAAAGCACCATAGTAGAGAAGAGGTTTCCTTTATAACTAGTATATAATAGAGAAAGCAAAATAAAGAAGAAAAGGAAGAAGGTTACAGCTTTCTGGTTGACTTGCCCCAGAAAGTCTGGCAAATTTAGAGGATAGTAATGAAGGGGAATCGAATCCCCTCCCCACAAACAAAGTCTTTGATAATGGATTTCCACTCATTACTGTATAGGGAAATTCCTTCATTGAGGAGTATATCTCCAATACATGAAGAACAAGTAGCGCAGTGAGGCATGTGTGGCCTCAAAAGAAGGGGCGAAATCAAAAGGAGTCACTGTCTTGGTGCCTTGTTCATGTTCTTATGTGGGGAAGAGGGAATATATTTCCACTTTTTGTATTCTAAAAAGAGAGAACATTTTTCTTTTAAAAGCTTCGTCTTTTGAAGGGAGTAAAGTAAGTGGGAATAGGAAACTCCACTCAATAACTATATAATCCCTCTTACATATATATATATATATATATATATGTATTTAGTATTTTGTTAAATATTATTTGAAATAATAGTAATATATTAATTGTGAGAAGAATTAACTATTATTTAGCTATCGTTGAGTTATACAGACTCTTTCTCTTTAGTAACAAATTTTAAGGATTGAGAACATTAACAATTTAACAATTCTTTCCCCTCCTAACAAATTATTTTCTTTAAATTTTGAACCTCCTCTTTTAAAATATAAAGTATGTTCAAAATTGCCACATTTATACTGAATCAACAGTTTGTTGATTGGAGTGAAAACAAATTTAAACTCGATAAAAAAAGGTTTTACCCCTTGAAAAGATCTTATTTCTTGGTTTTATATCAAAAAAATAAATACTGAGTGATTTAATTTTAAAAAATAACTATTGTTTTTTTAGTTACTCATGAATGCTCAAATAAATGTAAATAATAATATTTTTATGAAGACCGAATTTTATGTATGGATATATGCTTTGGAATTCGGATAGTGGATCCTCAACTGTCAATTTTTGATGCCCCAATACCAAATTACATTTGAAATTTTAGAGAGAGAGAAAAGAAAAGTATTCCCCCACTTGAAAGGTTCCTCTATATACACAAGTAACAACTGGTCTCGTTTTTCAAACTTCAATACGTACCAATTCTCATGCCTAATACATTATAATTTGAAGGCAAAATTGGTCATGAATGCATTCCCTACACTATTCCAAAAGTAAAGGGACTATGGTTGGACACAACCCATTTGTACTTCTATTGGTCTGCTATCAGAATGATCTATTTATATAAAAGTCCTTTTAGGGCATATATACTCTTCAATCCAACCTAAACTACTGCTAGTGATTACCGAATTATTGAACATATGAGTCACTTATGATGGTGCATTTGGAGGATATATGCTCCAGAAATACCTCCTGCTTTTTCTTCTCAACATAAATTAAAAGTTGGAAATTTGTCTTTTATTGAATGAAATATTGGAGTTAATGGGCGATCTACTTTTGCTATTCTTTGATCAATTAAAAAGACATCACAAATTTGGGCTATTGCAAATTTGATAGATACTCGGTTCTGATCAACTATTTGAGAAGATTATAGTTTATGATTTAGCAATCAATGTATACAAATAAAAGAAGGTTCCTCAATTTATCATAGGTAGTCCCGTCTGTGGAATCTATCCAAATCAATGGGTACTAAACACGTAATGCTGTCAAGAATCGTATACCTTATATGACTACGTCGCGTCAGTCAGTCTTGTGTCATAAATCTCAAAGAATAGTATAAGATCAATTAATGCCACTAAAATCATCTTTAGAATTAATAAATCAAATATTTAACTTTGAGTGACTTGAAGAGATTAATATATATAAATAAGAATTTAGAGTATGCCTATTGTAAATCATAATCACCTCATAACACTTACATATTATATATAAAATCAACAAAAATATAATTCGTATCAATTATATTATATCGTAATTGTATTGCCATGTCAAAAATTGTTATCCTTAAAAATCTCATGAGGACGGAAAATAAAACATTAAAAATCCCATGATTATGGGAAATAATTGTCCATCCAGTCACGCGGGAAAATTAATGTACGATAAAATATACGATATCCTAAGACTTTCGATTGATAGAAGAAAATCAATTAAATTAGGGCTATATGACATGTTGAAAACTTCCAAGAATTGACCATTGAATACGCCAAATTCTGAGGCTTGTGGCTGATCTAGATGAGTAGCCTTGTTCGTCGACCAAGTTTTTCGTCTTGCATTATTTTATGTGGAAGTACTAAACAATTTTATCAGTATCCCTTTTTAATTGTTTTTATGGCAGGCAACGGTCAAAACGTTGCACATTTGTCTTAATTGATCTTTTTAATTAAATTGTCTATTCCCACTAGAAGAACACTTTTGTATGGTTTGTATTGAAGCCTTCAAAATATTTGGTGTCCAAGAAAATGTCTGGTTCTGATTCGTAAAAAGAAAAGGAGACGGATGGGAGTTTAAATACTAATTGGATTCTTCTTTGTTTTTTTTTTTATCGATGCTAAATGGATCATATATAGTTGGTTGAGTATGCACTTCAAAGGATAAAAAGATCTATTTATATATTGCGAAATGACATTACTATGAAGAATTTGCCAACGTGTTGAAAGATATACACCCATTAATAACAACAAAACCGTTCAATTTCTTTCCAATTAGCTCGCATTTCCACTAAGATATGCAGGCATTAAAGTTTTCATTGATACCTAATAACTAATATAAAATGTTGGTTTAGAATATAACTTTTTAATAAGTTTTTGTTTTTTACCAATATTCGAATTTTTATCTTACAACAAGTAAAGGGCAACCCTAGAGCTCCGACCTTTTCGGATGCCTTCCGTCCAGCAGCCTTTCCACTAGAAGCTTTTCGCCCAGCAGCTCCCTTCTCCTAATCAGGATTGCTTTGTCGACATCGCCGAAATGTTCTCCAAACCGAAACCCACTCAGCAGCCGAAGAACCATTATGACGTCCATGCAAGGCTCCGCTTCACGCCCCACATTCACCAACTCCACATCAGCTTGTTGTGTCCTTTGCCTTGGTTGTCAAGGGTGCAAACCCCATCTTACCATCTCCATCAATTGCTCCTGAAAACAAAGAAGGTTATGTTCCTATTAAAATCAATGGGGCAGTTTATGCGGAAAGACTCAAGATCTGTCACAACGCTTTGATAGGCCAGATTGTGTTGTTGCGTGGGGAAACACCATGGAGGGTGCATGACTTGAAGGTGAAGCTAACCTCCCTTTGGGGTTTGAAGATTAATCTCTCTTGGTCAGAGCTATTAGCATATTATCTTATCTTCGCCAGAGGAGAAAGCTCGTTTTCTAGGTTGCGGCCCGGTTATATTGAATCCATGAATGCTCAAGCTCCAACATTGGACGTCGAACTTTGATCCAGATGCACAAAAAATGACAACAACTCAAGTCTGGGTGAGAATAGACAAGTTTCCATGGGATTACTGGCATCCACAGTTGTTAGTGGACATCGCAAAGGGAGTGGGGTCGCCAATGAGGATTGGCAATACCACGCTATCAAGTGACTGGGGGCATTTTGTGCCTGTACTTGTTGAGGTTGATTTGGCGACAAACCTTCTGGAGACTTTAATGCTGGAAAAGACTGGTACAAGTTTCTTCGTTAATGTGCTTTATGAAAATTTATTGGAGTTTTGTTCTTCATGTTACAGTATAGGTCATGCTTTGGCAAGTTGTCGCTTCAACAAACCTATGGAGGTCCGTAAGGCTAAGTTGGCCATGAAAATAATTCCTCCTAAATCGACGATTTTAAACAAGGATTGGGTTCCTAAGACTTTTGAAGTCCCTATCACTAATGTTTTTCAAGCACTTCAGAATGAGTTGGAGGTGCCATTGGAAGTGTCTAAAGGTCCTTCTTCTGACCCTGAACTCGTTGTTGAATCATATGCAGTGCAGCCTGCTGGCTCAGACTCCGCTCGACGTGGTGACGCTATTCCTGTTGAACAATTGGTTGTTGAGACTGCTCTTTGTGTTGCCAATGATTGAGTGGATAATATGTCTCTGCAACAGCTTTGTACAAGCGTCACTAGGACGAAAAGAGGGGATACAATGCCAACTTCAAGGGTTGATGTGGATGAGGAGGAAGAAGGTGAGTGGATTACGCCTTCGTCCCTAAAAGCCAGGAAGTACTCTGATGGTCAGGCTAAATATCGACTAAGAATCTTTAAGAGGCCGACACGTCGGCCTGCACGTTACTTATAAAGGTTGTATGAGGTCTTCTGTTCTATGAAGTGCTACCGTTTTTTGTAGCCTCTCTTTCATTGTTATTTTGTAACGACTTTTTTATTTTTATTACTAATATTTTGGAGCTTAGGAGTGCGGTGCTATTGGAGTATCAACTTAGTTGGATGTTCTAGTATATCACTATTTCCAAATCCTCCTGCATTTCATAAAAAAAGAAAAAATCTTACAAGAAGTAAAGTTCGTTCAATGTCAGAATGTAGTAAACCAATGACGTGGAAGAATCTAGATTTCAAAAATAACATTTGTTAAAAAAATGTTAATATTTTAATTTTTGAAGTAATTTTTGAATCAATAAAAGTAAAAAGAAAGTTCTTTTCTACAACATTATTTGATCTAAGCAAAATTAAAGCTCGTAATATTGAAATGCCGTTGAAAAAGAGAAGGTTAAAGGTTCAAAAAACCAAAAAACAAAAAAGAGAGGAAATGAAGACCAAGCAACTCATGTGAAAAGAATTATATGAAAGCAAAAAAAAAATGTCAACCCTCTCACCTCATCTCTTCTCATCTCATCTCATCTCCTGCATGCTGACATGAGAACCACAAAACGACCAACTGTGATGATGTGCACGTGTGCCATACTTATCATTTTCATGTGCATCAAGAAATAAAATTTTTAAATAAATAAATACTATTATTATAAAAAAATCCCAACATTTTGACTCATGCCCTAACAATGATTCATCATAGTGGAGTCTTGCCCTCACTGCTAAATGGGTTTCCTTCTTTTTCTCTGTTTTGTAATAAGGATCTCTAGAAAGAGGATTATGACAATCATCCACTAAGCAATTCTTGTGTTTTTTTATTGGTCAAAGAAGGTTTTTTAGATGGCAATTAATTAAGAGATTGAAAGATTTGACAAGCATGCACTAACATTGAAATGTTTTGTGTAGTGTAGTATCACTAATCAATGTCCATTGATAAAGTTGAAAGCAGAGTCGATCGTTAGAGGTGATGTTTCTAGCAATAAACCATGAGAAATAGTGATCCCATACTTTGAAATTAGAGATGGAATTGCCTGCCGCCAACCTTAATGCTAAATACCTTTGTGATTCGTTTGTTAACAACAATATATAACATATTTTGTAGAACATATAACATGTAATATTTTACTAAAAGATGTGTTATCTCTCTTCATTTTTACTATTTATTCATCATCAATTATTACAAAATATTATATGCTATATACTATAATATCAAACGAGCCCTAGTGTTTTTGAATGTTGTGATTACTCTAGGTTTAAATCTTGTAGCCAGGACTCTTATGCATATGTAGTATAGTTCTTGAAAACAAGCTTTATAAAATCTTCACACTTAAAATTTATTTTTTGTTTTTATAAAATTTGAACAAAAAAATATTACATACAAGTCTTTGTTTGTTTATCAATTAGACCACCTTAATAGGTTTATAATTAAAACTTAAACTCCTTAAAAAAACTTGAACTCGACATTTTTAATTAACCTTGTGTTAATCCACCTTAACCCTTGCATATTACTAATTATATGATGTGTTGATAAGCTAAGAAAAAAAATAATGTCCTGGATATATTGAACTGTTAAAATTAAAATTTTAAATGTCAAGTTTTCCTTAGATTAGTCAAAATTTTCAACTATCTTTGCATCACTTTCGTCCTTTACAAAAATAATCTTAAAATCAATGATCCATGCATTAAATATCTAATTTCAAAATGCAAAAACATCCAACCAATCAATGCCAAAAAGTCTCATGCAATAACTAGGATTAGGTAATAACACATGTCGTTATTAATTAGAAATCTTTCAACGTTGTACATGGACCATAAATTTATTAAAATTGATGTGATAAGTGTGTGAATTGAGAAAGAGACACGGAAATGAAATGGAAGAATGGTCCATTATCTATGCTGTTCTTATCATATTGGCAATCCTTCAAAACTAATTAGATGCTTCTTGTATTATACCTACCATCAAACAATTTTAATCTCAAGTTTAGTGAGTGGAATGCCTCCATTTTAAAAAAAAAACAATTACAAAAATATTTTCTAAATTTTTTTAGTTAGAAAGTAGAATGGTGTTAGAGTTAATTAATGAAAATAACCTTCAATTCATATCAAAATTAGATTATTCTGTCAACAATTATTTGTAAAGTCTCAAACTTTACTCTAGTATCAAATCTAGTATACTGTCAATGTGTCATCCATTTGTCCGTTAAATGCTAACATGGCACGCAGATATAGGGATAATGTTGACATAACATCTTACATATAATTAAAGAAGGTTTTGGTGATGACGTGGCATACCACGTGTGAGTGCCGACATTAGCATTTTTTGCCATGTGTCATTTATATATTAAAAAAATAATTACTAAAAATAACCTGAACTTTGAGATTTGTATCGAATCAAGCTTGAATTTATTAAAAAAATCTAGCCTGAATTTAATTTAAAAAATCTAACCAAATCTTTTGAAAATTATTTGTAAATCGTCCAAATTTTGCCTTCTATATCAAATCTAGCATACCTTTGCTAAATGATGGCATGGCACGCTGAGGTGGACACAATAATAATGTTGCACATTATATACTGAAATTTAAAAACTTCTCCATATTAAATTTTAGAAACTTTTCTATAGCCAACCTCAAAATTTTAGTCAAAGTTGGAGGAATTCGTATTACTCTATTGGAGCCTTCAGTTTTATCAGTTATACAGATCTCATCGACTCTTTAGAGTTTTTAGGCCAAACTATGATGGATTATTCAGAAAACACATACAGCAAACAAAATAGGTACATCTACACCCCATGAATTACAAATGTACACGATTATGGTAAGATTTCCAATTTATCCTTTCCTAAAATAAGAAATTCATTACAAAAATGCCTTTCTTGCAACTATATACTAATTTATTAAGCATTTCATAACTTTAATAAAATGTTTGACTTTTTTTATTTTTTTATTCTGGCATGGCAATCTAGAAAATGGTTATTATACACAATCTAATTAAATAAAACCTACTTAAAACAAACATAAGACTAGCAAATTGAAACCAAAAGTGTATTATTTTGAATAAGAAAACAAGGTCAACAGGCAAGTTCAACAAAAGGAAGAAAATTCAGAAGACAAAACAAAATGACAAACGCAAGAAAGGTGATGATATTCCAAATAGATAAAAATACACGCAAATGCACAAAAGGGCAAAATGGGAAAGAAAAAATTATTTGCATGATTGAATAAAGAAGACAGCTTTCTCTATTCAACCAAAACGTGCTTTATCATTTGTCTCTCCTTTTACTACTCTCAACCATAAAAAGTCTCACAATAAACCAAACTATGCCTTACCACCACCAAGAATAACAAAGGTCAAAGACTTGTAATTCCTCAGAATCTCCAAAAACCATTAGTCTTCACCACCAAACTCTCTCTCTCTCTCTCTCTCTTCAATGGCGGCCATAAACCACCCTGCCAACAAGACTCTGTTTTGGAACCACACAGGTGCAGCACTTCTGGGTCTTTTTGTGCGTCTGAAACCAAGTCCCTTCCTTTGACATATTTTTAGCCTCTCAAAAACCCACATTTTCTCTACTTACGGCGTATAAAAACCAAGAAGAAAACCAAGCTCTTGAAAAAAAAAGAAAACCCATCTCTCTCTTGGTTATCGTGTTCCATTTCGACTTTTGTTAAAAACCCATTATCTCTATCATTCCAAGAAAAAAAACCACAAAACAAGAAAAAAACAAAAGATACCAGCTTGACTCACTTCGAGATCTGTTTGGTTTGAACAGTTTTTATTATCTCTCTCTCTCTCTCGCTTTGGTCAGGGTCTTGGTTTGGTTCCAAGTGAAATGGGAAGCAAATGGAGGAAAGCAAAGCTTGCTTTGGGTCTAAAATTGTGTGTTTATGTCCCAAGAACTATGGAGGATTCACCTCCTCCATCTTCAACTGAAAGATTGTCCGACGCTGCTTTGCTTTCACCTGCAAATTGGGACTCAAGACCAATGACTCCTACTCCTTCTCATGGTTTAAGGCTGTCCAAGAGCGGAAGCAAGTCTTCAAAGGTTTGTGTTCAATTGCTCTATTTTTATGGTTTTTTTTTGTGTGGTTGTGGTGGTTATTTGAGAAACAGAAATGGAGTTCTTTGTAAAGGGATTTTTTCTCATCTGCGTTTTAATTTATGTTGTGGGTCGTGGTTATTTTGTTTGGTAGGAAATGGTATGAAAAATGGAGCTTTGGTTAAACTTGTGTATTCTTGTTTTCTTTTGCAGCTACCCTGTTTCTGTGTTTTCTTGATCTTCTAATTCTGGATGATTCTGGTGGGTTCATTTTTTCCTGTGTGTTTTTCAACCAAAACGTGTAATTTCAATTTTAATGTGCCTAATTAAAGTTGCTAAGAAAAAAGAAAGACTGGAATGTGTTTTTTGTGTAGATTTTTAGCAGCTACAGGCCACAAGCAAAGAAACAGAAGTATTTGTGTCATTCGTAATGGCTGAAGGTTTTGCTTTGTTGGGTAAAAACATCATAAATGGCGAATCTGGCTCTGCATATTTTGATTAGTAAATTTTTTTTCCTGCAAAAGCCTTTTACCCACCAAAGAGGGTTCAACTTCTGAGGATTTTCAGAAGCATTTATTGTCTTTTGTATTGTTCTCATGACATGGACAGCTGGAACAGCTTTGACATTTCTGGAGATCTTCTGGTCTGCTTTTATCACGTAATTTGGACTATTATAACTTCTAACAAAGATCTCTCTGGATTTAATCTTTATTCAGATTAAGAACTTGGTCTTTGGCTGATCATAATTTGTTAGTAGTTTTCGGGAGGTTTTGTTTAGTGCTTGAAATTATTGAGCTGGGTGGCTGATGTCAGCTTGGAGTCACTTTCTAAACAATTGTCAATTCTCTTAACAGTTAAAAAGAAAGCTACAGGTTTCATCCTTTTTAGTGAGGTCGCTTCAACTGTTTGAATGTTTTTGATTGCAAGCTTTAAAGGTCTGGAAATTAGAGATCAATAAAGAAAGAAAGGAAAAAGAAACATCATAAAGCAATCTAATCTATATTTGCATTCCTCTCATCACTTGTTCTGTAAACCCTGATTCATCTGTATCATCAAATAGTTACTTGATGAGCTTTCAGAAAATACATTTTTTAATTCTGATCTTTACCTGAGTGCCCATCTTTTCAACGCCATGTAGTGACTTCTTTTGTCAAACCTCCATTAGTGATTTTGCGATTCTTTCTTTATTTTTGTTTTTGAATGATGTCTTTTCTAGCCTTGTTTTATTGTCTAAAGCTGTTCATACCTGCTAACTATACAGACCCTGCAGTAACTTTGCTTCTTGAGGTCTGGTTAAGGTTTAATAGGTCTGGTTAAGGTTTAATGTGCTAATATTTAAACGATCTGGTTAAGGATTAATATTCTTCTTAGGTATATGATTTCTGAATGCTGCGAGGGTTTTATTTTTTTCGATTTTACTAATATTCTTCTTTCTTTCCTCTTGTAAAATTCAGCAAACATGCTCAATATGCCTCACAAAGATGAAACAAGGAGCCGGCCACGCAATCTTTACTGCGGAATGCTCACATTCTTTCCACTTTCACTGCATTGCTTCAAATGTGAAACATGGCAACCAAA
>CAODLS010470598.1:0-15405 GCA_948243855.1 Flueggea neowawraea | reverse complement strand
ATGTCCACTTTTGTAATATATTTTCATTTGTCTCCCCAATGTAATATAATTTCTAAAATGGAAAAACAAGGATTATAATTACGGAAATGCAAAAGTATATAATGTGTTGAGCGGCTTCTTCTGGAAGTTACATTTTCACTTTTTTTTTTTATAAAAACCACTCTATTTTCGACGGTTCCTTTCAGTTTTTTTTTCTCTGATCGTGTTTTCTGTGGCTGTAGGGAAATTTTTTGTGCAATTAAGGGTCTCAAGGCTGTAACAAAGTAGATACTGATCTAAGCACATCTACGAGCATTGCAGTCCCCGTGCTCCAGCTAGATATACCTTGTCAGAGTATATAACACTATAATATAGGAAAATAAGCAATATCATAGACTTCTCCAAATTTTTATCAAAACAAACTGACATGGGACCACTATCAAAATCACACGTGGACTCTGCCACTAGATCATATGTGGACTCTGCCACCAAGCATATACGTGGACCTCTGCCACTGAAACATATAGTCACGCGTGTTAGCTATACACACAGGTTACCACCTACTCTAGTAACTGAGTGCTACCACCTACTCTGGTAACTGAGTTTTCACATTGGTATACCAAAGGTTAAATTTACCCCCGTAATAAAGGTGTCCCGAGTCAGAATAATTGAACCATAAATATTACAGGAAATATAAACACCGAATCAAATAGATGGTAGTGGATGCACCACTGACAATCATGCAATGATCGATTTCAGAAATCAAAGAGCAAAATGAAATAAACAACCTTTATTTCATAGAAATACAAATTCAACAAAACATTCATTCTAGGAAACATTTTTCTTATTATTGATAGAAGACTTATATATGCAAAATCATTTATTTCAAAACATGGTAACTATATCAGGATCCTCCAACACTTAATCAACACCTCAAGACATCATTAAACATTTAAGCAATACTCCAATTATCTCAAAGATTAGACCAGACTTGGTCAGAAAGCTACATGAATCTTAACCGAAGTGGTCGGGGTATTACACTTTAGTACCAAAGATTGAAAGATTTGAAAGGGAAAACCAAGCCAATAGACGAAGAGAGAGGAGGGCCGAAAATCCAAGGCCTAGGGTTGATCAAGACAATGGGGGAAGAGTGGAACAATTGCCGGCCGATGGCATTGGCAACCAAATGCAAGTGCATATGAGCTTAAGGGAAATTGAAAGGCCGATAATTGGTGCATCACCACCATGCATTCGATTGAGTCAAACAACTCAAAATTATGAATTGAAGAATATTCATTTAAACATGTTGCTTTCTTTTGATGGTTTTCCATCCGAAGATGTACTCACTTTCTTGTGGGAGTTCTACACAACTATTCAAACTTTTCCATTACAAGGTTTGATGAAGGATGAGCTTAGGATGAGATGGTTTCCATAAACTTTGAAGGACTAGGCTATAATGTGGTTAATCAATCTTTCGGAAGGGTCATTGGGAATTTGGGATGAAGTGTACAAAAAATTCATGATGAAATATTATTCACCTCAAAAGAATGTGGAATTGTGCAATAAGATTAGTTCTTTTTCTCAAATTAAGGGAGAACCATTCCATGAAATGTGGGAGCATTTTAAGATGCTTCTAAGCCAATGTCCCACCACCAATTTCGTTAGCTTTGCTCACTCAATTCTCTTATGATGGCTTGAATATACATGTGCAAACGCTTGTTGACACTGTGGCAGGTGGTTACTTTAGTGACAAAATAGTCGAATAAGTTTATAACATATACAAGATGCTCCACCAACTCTGAACAAAAGGCGGTTCGAAGAAGAAGTGCAGACATTCATGAGGTAAACACTTCTTCAAACTTGGCTTCTCAAGTTGTTGAAATTTCCAGAAATATGAATATGTTAATCAATAGAGGAACCATAGTTAGAGAATAATGCTCTTTTTATGGAGTAATGGGGCATAGTGATACCAATTATGGGATGGCTTAAGAGTAGGTACAAAATTTGAAGAAGTCAAATATATGAATATGATAAGCCACAACCGAGGAATAATCCTTTCTCACACACTTATAATCCAGGATGGCACAACTACCCTAATGTTTCTTGGAGGAATCAAGGTGCTAATCAAGTTAGACCAATGGGATCTTAAGGCTTTCAACCTAGGGCACCGCCTTATCCATAACAACAACCCCATCCACCACCCCCATAAAATAATCAAGACTAAAAGCCATATTTGGAGGACCTCTTAATGCAATTCATGTATAAAACGGAGGCTACAGATGCTAAGATGGACCAAGCCATTCAAGCTCAACAAGCTTTTATCTTGAATCTTGAAAGGCAAGTCGGTCAAATTGCAAAGATGGTCATCGAAAGAGAAAAGAGCAAGCTACCAAGTACCTCTGAAGTCAACCCAAAGGAGAGTGTGATGGCCATATCACTTAGAAGTGGGAAGGTACTTGAGGAAACAACTGTGGGGGAGGAGCCTAAAGAGGAGGATGCAATAAGCAAGGCAAAAGGGAAGAAGCTAATGGTCGAGGAACTCGAACAAGACATAAAGGATAGAGAAGAATAAATGCAACAAAAAAGTATCTCATTCAATCCAAAAGATGAGGTAAATCCCTATGTTCCTCTTATCCCATTTCCACAAAGGTTAAAAGCTCGAAAAATGGATGACAATTTCCTAAAGTCATTGGAAAAGTTCAGAAAGCTACAAATGAACATTCCATTCATTGAGACCATTGCATATATGCCTCATTATGCCAAATTCTTAAAGGAAATTGTGATACGGGAACCTCCACGAATAAGCTTGAGAACCTCTTTGTGTATTCGAACCCCCAACACATTAATGTGAAAACCCCCAACAACAATTCAGTTTCAACCCCTAAGGATGGTTAGAAATCAGATTACTTAGGTGAATGATCAAGGAATTAGAATAACGAAAACTGATTTCAGAATTCCAATTTTGAAACACTCCACAAGAAGGTGATGAAGCTCATTGAATATTCCTTAAAGACATGTATTCTACGCAAGAACACAAAGACAAAAGCAATCTCGACTTTTAGGGTCTAATTTCATCAAAAAGTATTTTTATACATTCGGCTATGAATGGTTTAAATAGCCTTACAGTAGCTGTCCTTGATAGGCTAGGACTCTTAACTATATGCTACTTGCATAAAAATTAAATACATAAAAATAAGAAAGTAATTTATGACAATAGACAAATTCGGCCAGCCCTTAAATCACACCTAATTAAGCCCATCAATAACTTGGATTTGAATTAAATTGTAGTTGACTTGAGTTGTCTTTGTCCCAAAACCGTGGCCATGAAAGCCATCTCCAAGCGAGTTCACCAAGCCTTGTAGATAATGGATCAATGCTTGCTGAAACTTCTTTGATCAAGACCTTGTTACGGGTCCTGGAGGCATGCTAATTAGACTAGAAGCAAGCTGTTCTTGCATTTGATCCTTGTCTTCTAGCTTTGGCCAAAAATCTTTTTTGACATGCCCATGCTGAAAGTCATCCCCGTCTGGAAGCTCTTCGACATGACCATGTTGAATCTGATGATTAGGTGACTTCATAACATTCCCCCTCTCCTGAAAAGGATTCGTCCTTGAATATAAAGCATCACCTACATTAAAAGGACTCAATTCAGCAACATTAAATGAAACACTAACATTATACTCACCTAGAAGGTCATCTTTATAAGCATGATCATTAATCCTTTCAAAAATTTGAAAAGGACCATCGCCTCACATGTTGAGTTTAGACTTCCGTTGAAGTGGAATTCTTTCATTGTGAAAATGTACCCAAACCCAATCTTCAGGCTTAAAAATCATAGGCTTCCTTCCTTTGTTCACACGTGAAGCAACGTTGGCATTTTGCTTCTAAATCAACTCCTTAACTTGCTTATTTAGCTTCTTCACCAATTCAGCTTTAGAATCAGCATCAACACACACTAGGAACTGCAAAAGATCAATAAACACACTAGGAAAAAATGGGTTAAGATCGTTAGTTGCCAAATAAACCCCTTTGTACAAGAGTACACGTATAGGATGTTTAGAATACAAAGCATTCCTAACCTCACTTACTCTAGCTATCAAACTCATATTCCTCACACTTTTCTCTCGAGACCGATTCTGTTTTTCTTTTCTCTCATTCTTTTCACTCTTTTTATTTTCACTCTCTATGGCACTCTTTTTATTCTCTTTTTGTTTTCCTTCGGCATCCACTCTTAACCTTTCCAATTTACATTGATCTTCATACACCTCTTTTGAAGAAAGTGACATCAAGATTGTCTTCCGCCCATCCTTGTTAAATGTATACCTATTGAGGTACCCATCATGCATAGCTCTCCCATCAAATTGCCAAGGCCTACCAAGCAAGATATCTCCGGCATGCATAGGAACTACATCACACAAAACCTCATCATGATATTTACCAATTGCCAATGAAATAATAGTTTGTCGATTTACCTTTTCCTCACCACAATTGTTAAGCCATTGAAGTTTGTATGGTCGTGGATATGGTGTAGTGGACAGCCCCAATCGGCTAACCAAGAAAGTCCTGACCACGTTATTGCAACTCCCACTATCAACAATGATACTACAAGCCTTGCCTTGAACATGACACCTTGTATGAAACAAGTTGTCCCGCTGCTCCTCATGGCAATCTTCCTTCTATGAGCACGTCTTTTAACTAACAAGACACCTCGAATTCGTTCCTCAATGCTCCCATCACCACAATCCTCCAATTTGGGCATCTCATCAAAAATTGCATTGTCATTCTCATTGTAATCAAAGTTTTCATCTTCCAAGTCATCAATTTGAAGATTTCAGTTTATTCCTTCCTTTTGCCTCTCATTGGGATTTGGTGTTCCCCTCGCAATTGCTTGAAACCTTATATTCATGCACTCCAATTTTTATGTCATAGCCTCAATAGCTCTAGTAAAACGTCTCAGCTCTCCATATTTAGTCTAATGTTGTCTAGCCTTATTAGAATGACCAGCTCTATTATATCCACCTTGGTTTGACATTGCTGCAAAGAAAGTTAGAGACAAAATAAAATAATTCAAGGACCTCACAAGTACTCCCTCACGTGTTTGCACTCAAAGATGAGGGATGTTCACTCGTGTTTATCTCAATTAATGAATACACTCAAGGTTTTTCCTCAACCACTCTAGCTAATTTCTTTTATGTTCTTAGGTGAATCACACTTTTAGAAACAAATTCAAAAAGCTTGCAATATGCGGAATTTTCCAAAATTAAAATGAGCAAAAACAAGTTTGAGGCAAATTGGTTCAAGAAAATTAATGTAACATGTAAGAAGCAAGAAATAGGAAAAATCAATTAGATGCAAAAGACATATGAGACAGAATAATTAAAGAAAGAAAGCAGCTCAGAATTGGACCGTAAATCAAGCCAGAATTGAAAACAAAGCCACCCAAATTAGGAAATAAGCCAATTTAGGAAGTATTTAAAGAAGACTCCAATTTTGTCACGCAATTGCAATTTCCAATATTTCTTAATAAGCAATCAATGTATCACACACAATTTCCCACTCAAATCACACACGCATCCAATTTTCCCACTTCTCTTCTCTTCTTTTTTTTTTTTGACTCATTATTTTCTTCTTTGTCTCTTTTTTTATCCTTTTTTTATACTCCTCAACCACGGATGCTAAAAGAAAAATACCAGAATTGTTTTTTTTAACAATTTCATATTGCAAAAAAAATGACCCAATTAAAGAACAACAATAACTCAAGAACAACGCACGTAGGACTAGTATAAACCGAATTCAAAGACAACCACAAAACACAAGAAATTTCAGAATTCAAGGAATGAAAATTTGCAAAGATAAAACCTGATCTAGACACAAATCTTTGATAACAAATGATACGGGAACCTTCACGAATAAGCTTGAGAACCCCTTTGTGTACTCGGACCCCCAACACATTAACGTGAAAACCCCCAACAACAATTAAGTTTCAACCCCTAAGGATGGTTAGAAATCAGATTACTTAGGTGAATGATCAAGGAATTAGAATAAAGAAAAGTTGTTTTAAAATTCCAATTTCAAAACACTCCACAAGAAGGTGATCAAGCTTATTGAATGTTCCTTAAAGATATGTATTCTACGCAAGAACACAAAGGCAAAAGCAATCTCATGTTTTAGGGTTTAATTTCATCAAAAAGTATTTTTATACATTCAGATATGAATGGTTTAAATAGCATTACAATAGTTGTCCTTGATAGGCTAGGACTCCTAACTATATGTTACTTGCCATAAAAATTAAATACATAAAAATAAGAAAGTAATTTATGACAATGGACAAATTTGGCCAGCCCTTAAATCACACTAATTAAGCCCATCAGTAACTTGGATTTGAATTAAATTGTAGTTGACTTGAGTTGTCTTTGTCCTAAAACTGTGGCCATATAAGCCATCTCCAAGCGAGTTCACCAAGCCTTGTAGATAATGGATCAATGCTTGTTGAAACTTCTTTTATCGAGACCTTGTTGCGGGTCCTGGAGGCATGCTAATTAGACTAGAAGCACGCTAGTCTTGCACTTGATCCTTGTCTTCCAACTTTGGCCAAAAATCTTATTTGACATGCCCATGCTGAAAGTCATCCCCGTCTGGAAGCTCTTCGACATGACCATGTTGAATCTGATCAGTAGGTGACTTCATAACAAATTGTCTCTAATTAGAAGAAATTACATGAGTATGCCACAGTAGCCTTAACAGAGGAAAGCAAAACTGTAATTCAAAACAAGCTTCCTCTAAAGCTTAAGTATCCAAGAAGCTTCACTATTCCATATTCCATTTGGCAATGTGGACATCAAGAGATCGCTGTGTGATTTGGGAGCTGGGGTCAACCTTATGCCTTCTTCAATTTTCAATAAGCTCGGAATTGGTGAACTTGCGCCCACGACGGTTTCACTCCAATTTGCTGACCATTCCATCAAATACCCTCTGGGGGTTGTGGAAAACGTACTGGTAAAGGTTGGCAAGTTTTATTTTCCTATCAATTTTTGTGTGTTTTAAATGGATGATGCTTTTAAACCCCCTCTTACTCTTTGTAGACCATTCTTAGCAATAAGGGGAGCTTTAATTGATGTTGGCAAAGGAAAATTGACTTTTAGAGTAAGAAGTGAAACTCAAGATTTTGGTGTCTTTAGTAATGCAAATGTACTTTCAAATGATAAATGTGTTAATGATGCTAAAGTCCTTAAATCTTGTTGTATGTTGCTTTTAAACCGCACACCGAAAGAACCCATTGAAAAACCGAGAGAACCACCCTTAGAGCCCATTCATGAAAAGAAACCTAATGCAAATGAGACAAATTATTTTAAATGGGTTTTGAGCATTGAAGAGAAAACCAAGAAACAATGTGGGGATTTTTCATTGAATGGTGAATTCCTTGAAGGTCAAAAAGTTCATATTTTTCACTCAAAAATCACATTCTTTGGAACCCAAAAGTTGCATAGTGTGGTCCATTTTTTATTTCAAAAAATCATTCATGTGGTGCTATAGATATTTTGTTTAATAAGCATAAACCACTCAAACTTCATGGAAAAAGATTGAAATCATACATGGCATCCACCATAAGGGCTATTTGGCACCCCAAATAGGTCCAATGCATACGTCCACAATGACGTTAAACTACTTTTGGTCCGTAATGATGTTAAACTATGGTTATCTTTTTATTAATGCACTTGCATGCATATTTGCATTTTAGTATAATAGCATGTTTACTTTTGTTGTTGTTTTGAAACATTTTGTTGATGTTCGATGTAGAGGAGAAGTACCCACTTACATTATTATTTATATGCACTTATTCCATTAAAATTTCATGTTTCATGCCTAAAAGTTGAAGACGTGCATTCAAGGGAAGAATAATCACAAGCAAAGCACCAAATATAGAAGCATTCTAAACCTCATCTTTTTACTTTTGTGCTTAATTGTTCCTATTGTTTTGTTAAGGTTGATCTGGAGTTTCTTTATCGAATATTGGGGACAATGTTTAAAATAAGTGTGGGGGAGGGGTTTAGTGAATGCATGGTTTGGTGAATGCGCTTAATTGTTATATGTCTTTGCTTGTATGTTGAAAATGCTTAAAATTTTTAAATTTTTTCTTGAATTGTGCCGATTTTTTTTTCAATATGTCAAACTTGAGAGGAATTAAATTTGGATTGATTTGGTTTGAAGGAATCTTGTAATATCTAAGTGTGCTTTTAACATTATCAATTGAAGATTGTATGTTAATTTTTGGTAACTTGAACTTTAATTTGGTAATTTTAGGTGGCAAGGTTGAGTGTTCTTTTATCAACAACTTTAGTCTATTTGTGGTGGCATAATAAAAGTTGCAAATTTATTGCTAAAATGGGTGCTTAATTGATTAAATTTTAAGAATTTAGAGTTGGCCTAGCTTAATTAATGTGCTAAGTGCTTATATGTTGTGCTTAAATGATTAAGTTTCACTTTTGAGAGTGAACCTAAGCGAGGACAAGCGTATGAGACCCAACCTTGAGGTGGAACAGGTTAGTACACCTGAGGAATCCTAAATAAGTGTTTTTACGTAGGGACCCTTAATTCACTGACTGCACTTGTAGCACCCAAAAAACAAAGTGAAAGCAACGAAAGAAAAGAAATGAAAGAAAGTTTGAAATAAGGCACTAATGTTGTGAAATGAATGAATGATGCCAAACTTGCTCTAAAGCGAAGAGACAAACATGTTTTAATCTTAGCAAATGTGGGAGATAAACTTTAGAGATTCCAATAGGTTAGGGAATGTCATGACCCATTCTCGGGATCGTGACCGGCATACGAGGCGAACCATCTATGGGAGCCCGACCCATCCGCACAAGCATCAACATACAAAACTATTACCCAAAATCATATTTAATAAAATAATAAAACAAATTAAAGGTTTAAACATCATTTAGTAAAACAAAACATATATAATATCAATTACAAAAATAAATTTCAAATTTAAAACATTTGAAATAACAAAAACAAAAACAAATCCCACAGGAACCTGGTGTGGAGCTTCTAGCAAATCATACAAACGATGCCCGATCAAAAGGGCACTGGCCATAACGTCAGAATACCTCACTGAGCATCAATGCCAAAGATCGTAGTCCAAAAAAATCACCTACAAGATGATAATAAATAGGGACAAAACAAACAAAGAAAGGGGGTTAAATCCAGTGGGGGACAACACTCTAGATTGCCTCATACGTGCCTTACAAAGATCGTTTTGAAAACAGTTCGAAAATACCACATGCAAATATAGCCAACATATAAATATATGTATACATGCTACATACATAGTAGCAGCTCAAAAACCATTTTGAAATCGTTCGCAATCAAAGCAAACAACATACACGAAATCATTTGACACTAAACCAAATTCTTTCCAAGAATTCCTTCAAAACTTTTAAGAACTAATGTGTTTTCAAACACAAAATAAAATCTTTCCAGAAATGTTTTATCTCATTGGAGATCTCAAAATAAACCCTTTTTAAGGTTATACGAAAACTTCAGAAGTCAAAAACCCCTTTTTTTATCTTTTATCGAAAACTCCAATCCATAGTTTAAAAAGCGTTCTACCATTGCTAGAAATTAGAAAACCAAAACTTCACCACGTAGACATAATAATAATAATATTTTTATTATTTTCAAAAACATATATCACAGATAAGGGATCAGTAACAATTGTGATATGATATGTTCCACTATCACCGCAATAACGACCGTGGACTTTGTCACTGATCCAATAACAAATCATGTGCCTTTGTCAGGACAACATGGCTACCGACAACCCTGGTAGCTGGGTCAATAACAATCCTTGGTATACCAAATGCTATGAACCTCGTAGCAAAGACGTCCCGTCTCCAAAACATTTACTTAGGATATTTAAATCCAATAACAAACGGTCATATGACTAGGTATATCAAAAACAATGAGATATATAAGATATAACTTATATATCAAAATCCAAATCATACATACATATAAATATGATTTTCCATAAATCCAAAATATTTATCAGAAACAGTAACGATGTATTCATTTCAAAATCTACAAATCCATAATGGCATGGCATACAAATTAAGTATACAAAACACTCATTCGTTTTACCAAAAATAAATTTCAGGATTTATTTCCAAAATATACCAAAGAATATAATATAATTAATTTATATTATGTTTTAAAAACAAATCATCTTTCGTCGAAGCGCAAAGTCTTTCAAAGACAGAGTATCACTGCTCTTTTCCAGAACCCAACTAGTTTTCCAAACACAATTCAATAACAGACAAGTCCTCACATAGACTAGATTTTAGGATTCCCAATCCTTTAATATTCCGGATTACAAGCTATGATGATAGCACAACAAAAACATATAATTTGAAGAGACACATCTTATGTGTCTGAAGCTGCCATCCACTCACCTGGATGCCGAGCTTCCAACTTCGAATCGCTGACCACCGGTCGATGGCTGGTCACATCGGATACCGAACTAAGCTGAAACAAAGTATTTAGAATAGATCAAACACGATGACTGTGGCCATACACAATATGCATGAAATGAAAATGCAGACTCATGCGCCGTCGGTGTCAGAAATCCTATTCCAATCGAAAGTCTATCGCTCAACGACATTCGACCCTCGATGTAACATTACAACTCAGTCTCCAAACTATTCAAAATTTATCAATCAATACCCAATGTATTTCTACTATCAAATCGAATCCCAAAATATTCAGAAACTATATTTTTAACCTCGAACTTGCAAAATATCAAGTTTCGTCTCTATGAGAAAATCACCCCAAAAATTCATTCCTCGATTCAACCGATAAAATTCAGTTTTAAACACTTATAATGATCATAATCAACCTCAGGAACTCAAATCCATGGTTGGTTTCTCAAAAACAACTCTAATCATCATGAATCTACACAAACCCAAACAAAACCCTAGTCCGGTCAATAATTCATTAACTCTTTTGATTCAAAACTATATTTATGTTAATCTAACCTCCAACAACCATAAAAAATCAATATCTAATATTGTCTGCATCAGAAACATCAAATTCAAACCCTAAAATGAAATTTGGCCAACAAGAGATTATGAGATTGATGCATGAAAATGATGAAATAAGAGGAAAGGAGGAACGATCTTACCTCAGAAAATCATCATCTAACCACCCTCAGCATCCATCTCAATTGAATCACTCAGATTTGAGGACCCTAAATCAAATCAGACCCAACACAAATTCATAAATCAGAGGCAACAAACGGACAAGAAAAAGACACTAGATGCTCAATCTTACCTCCAGAGATGTTAAGGAATGGAGAAGAGACCATGGGAGAGAGTTTTAGAAGAGTTGAGAGTGATTTGGAGTGAAAATGAGACGGAATGATGAAAGGGTCGGGTGAGGTGTGCTTATAAAGGCAGACAGATTGAAACACAACGTTTCACTGAATTACAAAGTCAACGTACATTTCACCCCTTCACAACGTACTTTATGACTCTTCTACGTACGTTGCACCACATGCTATGCACGTAGACAATGTCAGATTTCAATCCAGAAACTTCGTATTTCCAGAATCTATGATCAACGTACGTTACACCCAACACAACGTACGTTGTACCTTTTCCAGACGAGTCAGATAAGAAGCAAATCACCGAGATATATCAAAATGACTAACACAACTTGACTATTCAAGTTATCTAAACTCCAAAATTATCGATTCAAAGATCAATTCTAAGTCTCCAAATTAACATATGATTCAAAATTCCCAACATATCAAACCTTGTAAAGTACAACCATCACTCTACTAACGTGCTAGCTCTCTCTTACCAAGGTATGCAAACATACAAAGAAAGGTACATAATCTGAGATAGAGTATACCAAAGTATACATATGCAAAAACAATGAATTATGACTTATAAACTGATAGAGTCAGACAAGTACAGATATCTACGTCGTATCCAACAAGGCAACACCCCAGGGTGTCCAAACACAATTATGCTGAACAACATTGACATACTAGAATGTCTAGATGCAAAGATAGAAGATACAAAACATTTAGATGTAGAGTAGATCGATACAGACCTAAGCATCATGGAAACCAACAATTGCCATTTTCATTGTTGGCTCAATAAAGAACAAATCGAGTCTTAACTTAATTGATAGTACGTTAGTTCATAGAACAAATATGAGACAACATTCTCAAGGAACAAATTGTGAAGTCGTAAAATACCTAAAGGTACAACGAACAAAGAACATATTTTTAAAGTTTAGAGAATCACGTGTCTGAGGAACGGACATCAGGCACTGGTTAGAGGTCGAACATCAAAAGCCTTAGCAATTATTCAACATTTAAAGTAGAAAGAAATAACAGATGATGTTCAATAGAGCAATCAAATCACAACAAATCAAATGTTGCCCAAGGAGATAGGGTAGAGAACCCGAAGAAATACACTTTTGATATTCAATCCTCACAGTCAATTCAATAGATCTTGAAGATCTGATGATACACTAAGTTCTGAGTCCAACTCGACTCTTCCCACCATATGATGTTATTAGGCAGAGTTAACAACACCATTAGTTATCTACCAAACAAACTCTTTACCCAAACAAACACCCCTATACTAGGCTATGTATCATCGTCCACCATTTCCAACTCGTTCACTAATTCCTCCAAGCATGTTATTTCTAACATGTATCAGACTCACTTTGTCCAAAACACCAAATTCCTCAAATTTCTCAACGTCACTCCGAGTAACGTTGAATCACATCGCTCATTCTTGGTCAATTTCCAATGTACCGAAATACACCACAAAATCTCTAGAGCCCAATGCGAATGCAACACTGACCCCACTTGTCAAACATTTACCAACATTTGAAAATTCTACCTGTCTACATTAGTTCATACACTCCAATTCTCTTTTAATCCACCAAGTCATAAAATTTGTGGTCCTAGGAAAAATCCTAGACAATTCTCCTATGGTACTCAGTTGTTCAAAAGAAACTTCTAGTCTTCTTAACAAACAACTCCAAAACACCTTATATCATTATTGATCAATCATATTCTCATCATACAATTCTTGTCATACCATTCTCCATACGGAGTCTCCAACTTCAGACATACACCAAGTCTCACTTCAATCATAAATCAATCCCTCGCACCACAGAGTCCTAGAATTTTCCTCGGAAGACACTCCAGAAAAACCTCGCACTCTTGGTATGTCTTTCAAATTCACTATCGAACCTTAATGCTCATTCAAACACCAAAGTCGAACACATTCCAAATTCATAACCAATCATTCCCTCTCATCTGAATCACTACCATACACATCAAACTCTCAAAACCAAATATTGTCCTCAGATAGCAAACCAACAATTGCTCATGTCACTGAATCACTTACATTCAATTCTTAGAACAAGGATTCCCCACATAATTTCTCAATAGAATATCCTACTAATTAGATATAACAAAAAAATGATATTGCAACAAATAAGCATATTGGAAATGCATATCCGCATATGCAAAGTTAAGAAGATCCAAAGACAAGGACATACAAAGATGCATAGAAGTTCAAAAGAATCTATGTAGGAATGCACAAAAGTTCACAGAATTCCAAAGAAACACCTGTACAAAAGTACAGAGGTAGAAGGATTACCAGAGTTAGGACATTTGACTATCACATACCCTTACTGCTTACAAAGATAACAGTGGCACTTTGGTCTGCCACACTGCCAAGATATTTTCTCTCACAACCACAACACTAAGGAATTGAATCCCTTGCTTGCACCTCTAGAACTCAAAGCTCTAGCTTAAAATTCTAAGTAACTACTCAATTTTCCTAAACTGGCATCATGACTATTTCCATACTGATTTGGCACCCCTGAAGAGAACCTATCACTCTGCCCAAACTGGCTACCAGAATTGATTACAGGTACAACCGGTACAACGGTTGGAGCAGCTATTGCTGGTTGACCTCTAGCTACCTTACAACAAAGGAATCCTTCAATACTTTCAACGATGTGAGCAAACACTCATCCATATCTAACTGAGCCACTAGTGGTGATTAAGACTGAGGTACTGTAATTGCAACTTTCGGCATATCATGCGAACCATGCTGATTCACAACAAACTGGCTGGCTGCTCCGGCGAATCGTCACCTAGTGGCCTCTCTCCGACGAATCGTCACTTAGCGGCCTCTCAAACTCTCTTATGTCGAGGCCGCATTTCAGAACAAAACAATCAAGTAAAGCCTATATGCAAATGTCCAATTAGAAACTATTGCCACAGTACCGAGACATATATCAATATATCGAAACAAAGTCGGAAAGACATACATAGGAAAATCAACTGTCTCAATCAAAGATACCTAAGCTCCATAACCGACCCAGACAATATGAACCTAGGTTTCTGATACCACCTATGGTATCAGAGTACAAAATACACAAGACTTATGCAACTTAGTGCTCTTATACCACCTTTGTCACTACCCATTCCTAGGACCGTGATCGGCGTATGAGGCGAACCGTCTATGGGAGCCTGAACCATCCCGCACAAGCCTCAATATACAAAACTATTACCCAAAATCATATTTAATAAAATAATAAAACCAATTAAAGGTTTGAACATCATTTAGTAAAACAAAACATATATAATATCGATTGCGAAAATAAATTTCAAATTTAAAACATTTGAAATAACAAAAACAAAAACACATCCCTCAGGAACCCGATGTGGAGCTTCTAGCAAATCATACAAATGAGGCCCGATCAAAAGGGCAATGACCGTAACGTCAAAATACCTCACTGAGCATCAATGCCAAAGATCGCAGTCCACAAGAATCACCTACAAAATGATAATAAACAGGGACAAAACAAACAAAGAAAGGGGGTTAAACCCAGTGAGGGACAACACTCCATATTTCCTCATACGTGCCTCGCAAAGACCGTTTTGAAAATAGTTCGAAAATACCACATCCAAATATAGCAAACATATAAATATATGTATACACGCTACATACATAGTAGCAGTTGAAAAACCATTTCAAAATCGTTCGCAATCAAAGCAAACAGCATACACGAAATCATTCGACACTAAACCAAATTCTTTCCAAGAATTTCTTAAAAACTTATCAGAACTAATGTGTTTTCAAACACAAAATAAAATCTTTCCAGAAACGTTTTATCTTATCGGAGATATCAAAATAAACCCTTTTTAAGGTTATACCAAAACTTCAGAAGTCAAAAACCCATTTTCATCTTTTATCGAAAACTCCAATCCATAGTTCAAAAATTGTTCTAGCCTTGCTAGAAATTACAAAACCAAAACTTCACCACGTAGGCATAATAATAATAAAAATATTATTATTTTCAAAAACATATATCACAGATAACAGA
>CAODLS010470551.1:0-11770 GCA_948243855.1 Flueggea neowawraea | reverse complement strand
GGTCTAAATTCGTATGTCTAGAGTGGTAGTGCACTCTGATACCAAAGGTGGTATTAGTGCAGTTAGCTTTGACTTAGTGCTTGGAAATTCGGGGATGAATTTCATTTGAGGGAGGGAGTATGTAATATTCTACTCATTTCTCTTCAAGAAACACTGTAGCTTTCTGGCTAAGTCCGATTTGATCTTGACGATAATCGGACATATTCTGGGGATTAGGTGTTATCCAATCTCGAGAGAGGTCCAATGCGCGTTGGAGAATATGATATGTCGATGTATGTGATTTGAGAGTGAGTAACGTGCATATGACGTACGTTGTCAAGTGAGGAAGACGTACGTTATCTGGAAATAGCATGTCTTATGTTCTACAGTTAGGAAGACGTACGTTATCTAGAAAATAGCATGACGTACGTTGTAGAGATATGACGTATGTTATCTGGGATACGAGGATTATCAATGTACGTTGCCATGGTAAGACATATGTTGGGTTGTGTTTCATCGAATTCGAGGCTACTGGATGCTTCATGACGTACGTTGTGAGGTATAACGTACGTTGTGCTCCATCACAACGTACGTTGTCATTGAGTATGACTTACGTTGTCTTTGAAATTGTCATCACAACGTATGTTGTCATTGTATATGACATACATTGCCTTTGAAAATGTCAAAACGGTGCGTTTTGATCTGCAGCTCTTAAAAATTCTGTAACTCGACATTTTCCGTCATTTTTACTCAAATCTCTCCAAATTGCTCTGAAACGCTCTCATCTTGGTTCCCCAGCGTTCCTGATCCATTTCTGAGGCAACATTATTTCTTCATTTATAACTCATTTTCATGCTGGGTTTCAATTTTCGGATGATTTGTGATGAATGGATGTTAGAATAGGTTAGAGGGGACTTGTATGAACTTGATTCAAGCTTTGAAGCAAGCGATTTGATGAGTTTTTGGTGAACCTAGGTTTGGCTCGGGTTTTGAGGATTTGAGCATGAATGGGTGTTTTTCTGTTGAATATGAGGTTAGATTCATATTCAGGAGGTCGATTAGAGTCGGAACATGATTGGTTTGGAGATTCATTGGTTGAATCGGAAGTTAGATATTTTTGAGAATAAAACTAGAGTTTTCTCTAGTTTTGTAAATTCTAAACTTTGAAATGTAGATTTGAAATTTTGAAAGGTTGAGTTATAGAATTTTAATTTTGGAAAACTTGGGAGTATTTTGTAATTTTGAGGAATTAGGCTAATTCACAATTTATAAGAGTTTGGGCTAGAATTTGGGGATTCTAACTTATGGATGTCCAATAAGTAACCCCAGCAGTCATTGGGGACTGTTTTGTAATTTGTCGAGTCTCGGGGACTAAAACATAATTTTACACTGGTCGGAAACCAAACTGTAATTTTACGTATATGGTATATTTTGGGTCAGAGATGATAGATTCACTGTCGACGTATATGTTCAGTGACTTGAGGGGCAGCATTTGCATACCATGCATCGGTACCGTCACAGTACTACATTTTGATATTTGTTATGTCTGTATATGTACAACTCAGTGTCTCTACCAGCAGGAGCAGCCACCTACCAACGATATTTGACTAGATCCACGGCTTTGGATACCAGGTGAGTGAAATGGTAGCTTCAGACACATAGGCTTGGTCTTTCAAAATTGAGTATATGTTGTTTTTGATATGTCGTGTTTGACATGAAATATGAACTAATAATTATTGGGTTAATTAATAATCTGGGTATATGATTATTATTAACCAATGTTTTGATATGAAAAATAAAGTATATATGGGTATATATATACAAGAGCATTTTGTAAATAATGGAATAAAGGAAAAGATATTGCATGATTGTATGTGAAATACTATGTATGTATCATACTGATATGAAGACACTCTACTACGGAGTATGTAGTCTTTAGTATACCATTGTATGTTATCACCCTACTACGAAGTATGTGGTCTTTGGTATACCATTGTATGTATTGGTCCTAGTTACCGGGATAATTGGGTGACCGTGTATCCAGGCCAGATATACGCGTTTATTGAGCAGTCAGGTGGCAGAATCCACACTACTATATGGATATGGAAATTAGGTGGTGGAGTCCACACTGCTATATGGATATTGATACTGGTCCCGTACTATGAATCCTTAAATATACGTATATATTGTCTGAATGCATGTTGTATTATATGATGTGAACGTTTTGGTAAAATGAATTTCGAAAAATATACTATGTATATAGTGTGTATACTATATGGTATATATATACGTGTGCGATATTTTGAAAGGTAGTTTTCAAACCAGTCTTTGTGAGGCATGTACGAGGCGGTCTGACGTGCTGTTTCCCCATTAGGAAATCTTACCCCTATTTCTTATGTTGTCCATGTTATACCTTTGTTCGCAGGTGACATCTTTTGGACGCTCAACATCTGATTCGTACCTCAGACCTAGTGAGACGTTATTGGCTATTGTGAGTGGCCTCGTTTGGGACTCTACTTTGCTATGTCATAAAGCTCCACATTTGACTACTGTTGGGGTATTGGGCTACACTTTAGTGTTTTGGGATACTCTAGTGATTTTATATTTTCATTGATATTTTGATATACTGTATATGTATATATATTTATTGGTATTTATATATATATATATATGGTTTTATTTCATTTATAAACGTTTTTATAAATGTTTTACATAAATATTTGGATAAGTCGGGTAGTATGTCTGATCACAGAGGCTTGTGCGGGATGGACTGGGCTCCCATAGACGGTCTGCCTCGTACGCCGGTCACGGGCCCGACTATGGGTCGTGACAAAGCCCGTCTCACACAAGCCTCAAATATCAGAACATACTACCCAAAATGTTTAATTATTATTTAAAAATGTTTAACGAAAACATTTATCTTTGAAAACATAAGTAGTAAAAATAAATACCATAAATCAAATGATCAATAAATCCAAAAATATATCATGAGTATATAATATCAAATACAAATGGCAAAGCCGTAACCCTACAACATTCTGGTGTAGAGCTCTAACAATACAAAAAGAGAGTCCGAACAAAAGGGCATCACTAACCAATAAACGCCTCACTAGTAATCAAGATGTGGAACGGTTGTCGAAGCCAAAATCTGTGAATATGAGATATAGGAATCAACATAGACAGAAAATAAAGGGGGTTAGGCCCCAATGAGGAATAACACTCCAGACCGCCTCATACGTGCCTTACAAAGACTGTTCTGAAAACAGTCCAAAACTATCACATGCAATATAGTAGAATAAGTATATTAATAAATATATACACGCTAATACATAGTAGCGTTCAAAATCAATTTCCAAAACATTCGCAAGCAAAGCAATAGCAGGCACGCAAACTTGTTAAATACAGTTTCAGAGTCAAAACACAAATCATATATATGGGACTGTATCAAAGGTGTGCATCTGGCACTAAACAAAGGTGATGTGGACTCCGCCACTGATCACTAGTAAATCATGTGTTGGATCAGAACACATGGTTACCGACATCTTTGGTAACTGAGATTTCTCAAAGCATTGGTATACCAAAGGCTACTACTACTCGTAGCGTGGGTGCCCCATATCAAAAAACAAAACCAAGTTGTACTATTGCATAGTATAAAATCATAAGGCATGCAAAACAGCATCAATCGAAAGCGGATATATAATACATATATATCATTTTCAAAACAAAATACTGATTATTAAACACGTAACCAGATTATTAGTTAAGCCAATCCTCGGATTAGTCCGAATTCAAAATATCTTGTCTAGCATATCAAAAACAATAATAGAAGTTTTGAGACACAACTTATGTGTTTTGAAATTGCTATTCACTCACCTTGGAATCCAAGCGCAACGTTCGTCAAGCCCCACTCGTCGGTGGCTGGTCTCGCTGACAGGAACAAGAAGTTGAATAAATAAATATATATCAACAGATATATCAAAACAAGTCGAAATGCGGTACTGTGGTGGTACTAAATGCTATGCAATGCAAATGCAAACTCTGACCCTCAAAAGATCCCCAAAAGTCTATTTTGAATGATATTTTATCATTCTTAATCCAAAATTCAAAATTTATGTAAAATTACAGTTTGGTCTCCGACCAATATAAAATTACATTTTAGTCCCCGAGACTTGAAAAATTCCAAAATAGTCCTCAAAACTCTCAGAAATCGCAAAACAATCCCTAACTCGTAAAATTACAAGTCTATACCTCAACTTTCTCACAATTCCCAAAAATTACAAATATACCAAAAACTTCCCAAAAAAAAAAAATAGTAAAATCTCGATTCAACCAATAAAAATCGAAACCAATCATCTACATTGGTCAACATCAACGTCAGGAGTAAGAATCTATAATCAAATCCAAGAAACAAACTCCAAATTTCCTAAAATCAAGCAAAATCTGAACCTAACCCTAACCCATTCAAACAACACCAAATATGTTGATTCAAAGCTCAAATCATGTTCCTTTAACCTCAATATAGTCTAATCTAACAACCCTTAGCATCCATTAACTCATAATCTCAAGAAAATTTGAACCCTAAGAATTTTGTCCCAAAACGGAAAAATGTTTGATTCAAGAGTGAGATGAGTAAATGAATGTAATGAGGAGTTGATCTTATCTCAAAAGATGTCTAGGAGTGATGGCCAAACACTGGAGAAGCGATTTAGAAAAGTTTGAGAGTATTTGGAGTGAAAATGTGTCACGACCCGTTCCCAGAACCATGACCGGTGTACGAGGTGAACCGTCTATGGAAGCCTAGTCCATCTCGCACAAGCCTCAAAGATTTAAGAATTTATGCCCATTCATTTATTTAAAACGTTTATAAGAAAATAACATACATATCATAAATATATATTCAAATATCGTATATATAAATATATACAAAGCGATCTAATCGCAAAATATAATATCAAAATCACATACACACCCCATAACCCTACAACATTCGTAATGAAGCATCTACTACAAAAGACGTAGCCTGACAAAAAGGCACTACTAACCAAAATATAGGTGTCCCACTGGGTAGAGAGTGTCCAAAGGCTGCTGGGATCAAAGTCAACCTGTAATCATGGAAACAAGACAACACAGAGAAGCAAAGGGGCCAACCCAGTGAGTGAGGGACAACACTCTAGATCGCCTCATTTGTGCCTCACAAAGACTGGTTTGAAAACCATTTGAAAACTAGCACATGCGATATACAACATGTATACATATTTATACACTATATATATAGTATGTTTTTTGAGAAAACATTTCGAAATCATTTGCACCAAAAGCATACACATACACATTGGTAAAATACTACCCATAGTATTAGGTTTTTCTTAAAACCTCATATACTTATTATGGGACCATAGAAACTTGCGGTGTGGTCTATGCCACTCTCCCACCTCTAATGATCAGGGTCATGCCACTGATCCATAATCCAATCATGTACCGGGCCAGGGTAACATGGCTACCGTCGACCTCGATAGCTAGGTATCAACATACATTGGTATACCAAAGGCTACGTACCCCGTAGCAAAGGTTTCCCACAATCAAAAACATAATTAAAGCCATGCATAATCATCGTCAAAATACGTGAAAAACATATGTATATCAATACATACAAATAACCTTCTTCAAAACAAAACCATAATTATTTATTAACATAATCCATTTTCATATTTTTAATCAAACATTAGATTAGTCAAGTTCATAATTTGGTTATAGCATATCAAAAACGTATACAATTTTGAGACACAACCTATGTGTCTGAAGCTGCCACCCGCTCACCTGGATGTCCAAGCTATAGGACTCCAAATCAAGCACCGCTGGTGGGTGGCTACTGGTGCGGGCAAGCACAGAATGCTGTAACAATACAACATAACATCAATATATATGGTACTGTGGCCGTACCGAATTTATGAGTGCAATGCAATGCAAATGCCTAACACGCAAATGAATACCTCCCAACTATCTAAGTACTCATAAATACTCTAAAAATCCTTAAAAACATAGATCTAATATCCTCTTTCTCAAAACAACTCAAAATCAAAAACTGACATTTTCACCGAAGTCCCTGCGACGAAAAATATTGCAAAAATACCCTAAATTCCGATTCGAGCGGGATTCAATATTTTCGATCATACCAATCAAATTAGAATCATTCTTGGAGTCTATTTCCATCATTGGTTTCAATCAAAACCACCTAAACCCATTCAAACCAAAATTTGCATTTTCGGACTAAAATGGAACCTATAAGAAAAAACATAATTTCCTCATCTATCAAAGCAAATCTATGTTCCTTCTTGTTCCTCATACATATATATATCATAAAAAACTCCAACTCAATCCAAAAATCCAGCCAAAACCGAACCCTAGCTCCTCACAATTCTGATTTTTGGTCAAACATGAACAGCAGCAAAGATGAGAATAAAAAGGAGTTAAAAACATAAAATAAACTGTGAAAATACCTCAAATCTGATAGAGGAATGTCTTGAGAGCAAAAGAAATCAAATTTCGTTGGATTTGGATGAGAAATGATGAAAAGAAGAAGTGATGTCGGTTCTGGTTTAAATGAAAAAATTTGCAAACAAAACGACGTCGTTTTGGTCACTGTTGAAGAAAAAAACGCGAACGACATGTCGTCTGATCCGAAGGTAGCTGACACTGATGCGAACGACAAGGCGGAGGACACAGACGACAGCGCACGACTCGTTGTTCTGCGGCTCGCGTGAATGCACGTGCGTTCGATGTCTCAAACGACACGTTGTCGGCTGCTACCAGAGCACGCACGTGGATGACAACAACACGCACGCAAACGACAGCTCTTCCCCAGCGACGAATGACTTTTAGCATGGCAACCCAAACAGACGATCGGTCGTTCAGTTCTGATTTCCAGTTTTTTTTTTTCTTTTCAATTTTTCATCATTTTCACTTAATCAAACACTTCCCAAATCACCCCTAATCTTCATAATTCACCAAATTAACCTAAAAAATATAAAATTAACCCTCCAATCACCAAAAATAAATTTTCAAATAAATTCTCAAATTATCCAAAATAATTACTCCAATTAATTACCCCAAATATATATCCCCAAATTAATTCTAAAACTAGGGAGTATTACATTTAATGAAAAAGAATGAATTAGTTAATTAAATTAAAAGAAATTAGCATTATTTTAGTTTTTTTTTTACCTTATAAATACAAAATATTTTACACACACATATATATATATATTGTATTTATGTTTAATTGAAAATATAATTTAATCTTATGTTGAACATAATTTTTTAAAGTTTTTATAAAAATAAAAATTCACGTGCAAAGCACAAGTACTAAAAATTAATAATTTTTAAAAGGTATATCAATCTTTTTATTTTTTTACTGTGCAATTTGATAATCTACATATGATATTTACAACTCACTCTTGAGCACAAATAGCATAAACAAGGTGATGTTTGATTTAAGTAGGTTGAGTGATAGATAATAAATGCGGTTTTACAGATTATATAGTGAAAAAAAACTAAAACATCTTTTAAAAATTACAATATACTAAATATGTAATGATTATGTTGATATACTACAAGTCTAAGTTTTACATTAAATGAAATGATAAGAAACTTTGTTTGACAAAAACATTATTATACGAAAATATAGGTGATCTTTAGTAGAATTTCCTTTTCTTTTCTGTTACAAATAACTTGGAGGTGATGCGCTTACTATCAAATATTCTGGCAACGCTTATCAAGTTTTAACTCGGAAATTATCTCTACATTAATAGAAACATAGAATAACCATTGAAATTATGTTGAAATAATTCATTATATGTACCAAAATTCAAATACAATTTTTTTATAATATTTAACCATAGCGATTTCAAAATTGATATGTTAGAATTTAAACTTGTCGTTGGTTGAAGTTTAAATTTAAGTCATTTGATCATAAATAATTTTAATATTGTTTAAGCACGATAATAATGTGATGCTATTGCCTTTATTTAAAAAAAAAAATATTTTATCATTAAAGAATTACACCTAAAAATTTAAGCACGATAAAAATGTGATGCTATCGCCTTTATTCAAAAAATTAGTAAAATTATATTTCAAAAAGTTCAACATCATTGTATGTACTTCAAAGGGAAGGAGATGGAATCAATAAAGTATTCTTCTTGATCTGATTGTCTGCTTAATTAAATCTCATATTGAAATGTTAAATAGATTAATAAATAAGTTTGTAGTTTAACAGTATTGAAATTGTCTTTAAAATTAAACACTGAAGAGTTCAATTTTTAATAACAGTCAAACCTTTTTTTTTAAAAAAAAAAGTTTAATAGTAAGATGATACTACTTTTTCAGCAGTCAAAAAAAAAAACATTTCCACAAAATTGCATTATTTGACGTGATAGGGGCTTGTTTGTTGAAAATAACATGCATATATTCTTTACAAAAATTTATTGATCATAATAGTATTTTGTCTTGATAGATTAAGTGGTAGATATATAATATATATTTAGATTGACTAGTATTTTATGCACGGGTATTGCACGTGATTGATATTTTAATTAAAAAAATAAATAATTATATTTACAATATAATTATGTTTATTTCAAATAAAGTCCGTGGAGAAACAAAATCCAACTTGGTTTCTTAAAAAATTTTGTTGATGGGTGCTCACAATAAAATAAACAGGTTTATGAAGTCTCATAAAGATTTGTACACATAAGTCAAAAAATTTACAGGAAGTTACAACTAACAATAGAAGTCAAATATGTTGTAAGAAATTATAACATAAAATAACAAAAGCCTAATGCGAGAAAAATGAATAAGAGCCTTCGAAATTTATCGCGAAGAATCATGACGTTGGTGCCTTTTATCTTCTATTAAAGAAATAACTTGCGTTTAAATAAGCTGATGCATATGCTTAGAAAGACTAATTGTAATCGAACCCTAAATACTGTTCTTGATTATGCTACATAGATTTAAAAAGTATGATTAGGCTAAAACAATTAATCGAAAAGTAAGTTTCAGCATAAACCAATTGCGAATCAGTATTGACGAATTAGCGCATATGACTAAAAGCTCCACGCCATATCTCATTCTGAAATTTCTTTTTTGTTGTCGTTGTAATAGCTAGCTGCTTGTATAAGACTAAGAGCTCTTATTATGATGCTATTTACGCTGAATTATTTTGGTTCAGAAGTAGGCAATGCAAAAAAACAAATGACGAAATAGGAGTGTGAAATCAAATGTTTGTAATGTATTTATACATATTGATAGGATAATGTTTTTTTCAAAAGTTATCTTATGTGATAATTTATTTTATTAATGTTAAGTATATTACTTTATTAATTTAGCTAAATAATTAAGGGCATTGTAGGAAAAAATTTTACCTTTTTTCTCACTTTTATAAGCGGTATGATATGATTTTATTTGAAATAAAATTAAAATATATTTTTTAAAATAAATAAATAAATGAAACTAAAAAGTAAATAGATAAAGATAAAGATTTTTTGAAACATATAACATTTATATTTTGTGCTAATATAATTACAAATTATTAGATTTGTCAGAACATATAAATTTTAGATTTTTTGTTGAGATAATTACAAATTATTTTGAAAAGTCAACAACAAGAATATATTTGTAATTATAAAAAATAAATAAGAATGTAGCAGTTTAAAAAAGTTTTTTCCACATTCTGATATTTATAAGTGTTATGATAACTTAACAGATATAATAGAAAAAAGAATTTATCACATCTTTTCAGATTTATGATATACTTAGATATAATAATAATGATAATATATTAAATCAACACGTACTTATTTACACTGAGTTTTTACTAGATTCTTTCGATATGAAGGAATAAAATTTCCAAAGTCGACTTATTAGAAAAAAACATATTGAAACCTTACATGCCCATATATTTCTATTTGTTACAGTTCTATACTCTTGTCGATAACAAATTCTTAACAGACTGGAATTAGAAACAAACAAACAAAAAAAGAGAAGGGTATATGTCCAAGCTCTTGCTAATTCAAAAGCAACTACGCGTTTTTTCATGATTTTTTGAGAAACAATGTGACTTTGGAAGTCTATGAAGACTTGAGGTCTTCCTTCCCATGACTTCAAGGTAAAATGATAGCTCGTTCATTGCCAATACAGGAAGTCCAATAATTCGTTCCACCTATGCTCGTCCTCATATATGATCAACATGACCCATTCTAAATCATTCTATAGCTCTCCATGCAGTTTCCTGGAAAATTCTTGCCATCAATGATCTAACATTGATAGAACTTCTTATTTTCCTGGAAAATCTAATCAAATAGTACAGAAGAAATATCGAAATTCCTTACTCTAATTCCATCTTCAATGCAACCATCATTTTTTTTTTTGGGTAAACTATGCAAACAAAAACAGATTATTGAAAATAAAAAATAATGTTTTTTATTATAATATATAGAAATTCCTCATAACTCAATAGTGAATTTGATGCCGACTTTTTCCTTTTAAGTTCTAATCTGTGTTTTGAACTCTATATGTTATTCTTTTTTATTTTTCTATACAAAACTCTTAAGGGGTGCATTGGATTATAACTTTTAATGACTTTTATAGACTTAAAAAGTCACGGAGTATTGGATTATGACTTTTAAAGACTCTTTAAAAGTTTGGGTGTATTGGATTATAACTTTTACAAACTTGAAAAAAATCTACAAAAGTTATGGGGTATTTAATTAAGACTTTAGAGAGTTTATAAAGTATATTTATATTTAAAAAGTCATATTTTTTAAAAAATAATAGTTTTTACATACTTTGGATGACATTTTTTAGATTTGTATGAATAATCACTTTTGGTATAATATTTTTTTGTTTTTTATTCTTTTATATTTAATTTTTTTTCTAAGAAAAAGGTTTTGACTAAGAAACAATTGTCCATGTTTACATCCTCAAAAAAATTCAAGTTTTTTTTAAATATTATTAGGAACTTCCATCCACAAATCTTAAAATATATGCTAAGAAACTCTATTCCAAACTTAATAGCATGTGAATTTAGAGAAAACATTGTCACAAAATCTATTCTTGAAGTAACAAATGCATGATTTCAAAAAAAAGTAACAAATGCATTGGCAAGAATTTAAATAATATGATCATGTCAACTTCCCATCCACCCAATTTCAAGTAATCTTCTTAAACATGTTCAAAATGGACCAAAAAATGAGCTAAATAAATAAAAAATTCAACTTTGCAATTTTACTTTAATGGTACTATATCTTGACATTATTTTCCTAAATAACATATTATTCTTAAATTAATTTAAACATTAGAGAAAGTTTCTAGTTTAAGTGAGTTCGTTTTCTTCTTGAGATATAATAAATGACTAATACAGCCTAATATTCAATTGCATTGTTAAAAACATAAAAAAAATATAAGAAAAAGACATAGTTAATTACCATCTACATCAAAATTTAGAGAAAATACATGACTAACAGGTTTAACTAAAAAGGTTTTTGTTTTTTTAACTTGAAATGTTGAAGTTTGAGTTTCTTTTATTTAAAAAGAAGAATTCTAAATCTGAGTAGAGTTCTAAAAATGTTGATTATTCATTTTAAATTAGATCAAAATGGATAAAATATATATCCTTTTAAATTTTGCATTTTGATATTTCAATTAAGATATATTTACTTTTGAATTAATGTATTCCACTTTACTATATTAATTTTTTTATATTTACTTTTGAATTTTGCATTTTGATATTTCAATTAAG
>CAODLS010470550.1:0-11728 GCA_948243855.1 Flueggea neowawraea | reverse complement strand
TAATAATAAACCCTAATTAGACATCATATAGAATTCGGCCACACATGTGCATATTAGGTTTAATATAATATAATTCCAATCAACATTAGGAATAATTATCAAAACCCTAACTAAATATTACACATGTAAAATTTGGCACACTTATGATCATAAACACAAGAATTAGGTTTTAATCAATCTCAATCATATTCGGTCAGATTATTATAACCCTAATTAATGTTATTACATGTGTTACAAAGATCAAACATCATTAAAATACACAATCATGAGCATAAACCAAGGCTCTGATACCACTGTTGGATTTTTAGCATGAAAACATAGGCGGAATAACAAAATTTTTCATCTAATCACTCTAATAAGAAACCAAGATTAATAGATTAAATAACGATCAGATCTTTACTTACATGATGACTGTCGAATTAGATTTGATTATTCACTAAGAGCCCTAGTTCACCTTTGCCAAGGACGAACCCTTACTCCTTAGATTTGCTCCAAGCTTTGTAAGAACATTAACCTTAAGACTAAGATCTCTACTTCACACACACTAGATCTATACTAGAACTAGTTGATGTGTGCTAGCACTAAATTAAACACTCTCTAATGGTGAATATAGGGTTCGGCTATGCTATGTTAGGCTGTGTTCTCTTAGAGCCGAAAACACTAACTCAATTGGAGTTCAATGTAGCATCACACCATAGGCATTTATATAGTGTTAGGGTGATCCTATTAGGGTTAGGACGTCTCCAAAAATCCTAATAAATCATGTCATGCCCGACCACACACTCCTTTTGGGTTAGGAAGTCTAATTCCTACTTTAAAGGGAAAAGTTCCTAACTTTTAGGATATGGTCATTGAGCTTAATTTTCTTACACTATATGGTCCTTTATTAAATCAATTAATCCATGATTAATTAATTAAACATGTCATGGGATGAATTATCATATAATTAACCCATACTAACCATAGACGAAATTCACCTATGCACCTTAAGTCAGCATTTGACCTAATTGCAAGAAAAGAGATAAAACTCGTTCCAGATCTTTCGTGTGCGATCACGTAGGTTCATCCAATGTTGGCAATGGTTTTAATATACATTAATACTCATAAATCACAAGGGGGCTCTAGCAAAACATAGTGACTACCCAAATTGAATGAATGTCGACTTGAGCCAACAAACCTAATTGCAATCTTATACAATCTTTTACCTTTCGATATCATGATTAGCATGAGGCATGGAACATGTCACCCTCATTTGTTGCTAAAACATTTCTTGATCTCTAAATGACATTGACTCAATCAAATAAATTATAATTCTTATCATTTCATTTGGGCATGATCATGCACTACTCAGTGTCATTTATCAAGTGGCTGATGATATCTTCTCTCTCTTATGAAAGAGTGGTAACCCTTCACTTCACTCATGTTTATAGCATGATTCTTAGTTATGGAAGGCGTTAGGCAAATAGTCAAAGTATACTAATCCTCACCTAGAATTCATAGCGATTTTAGGTCTAATGATTTTTAGTATAAGCATTGCATGAGAACTACTTATGACATATAACCATGTAGCATTCTCATGAATGGATCGATCCAATACAATGTTCTCTAACATCTATTTATGCCTCTGATTGATATCTCTATATCCCATGACCTTGTAGAACACTGTCATCTCATAGAGCACATACTAGTCTTAGTTTGTTATCACTCTCATGATAACAATCGACTAGGGATAGTTTAGAATGTTATTATTTCGAGTCTTAAGGTTCTACTATCAAATCACGTATTTGATTTAACTTACGTAGAATAATCATTCATGAACATTTTGTCAAGTTAACTATGCACAAGAATAATAACTAGATAAAATAGTACTTCATTTTATTTAATTAAAGAGATTAAAATGGCATTGGGCCCTAGAGCATAACTAACACTTCCTCCATATCAAGAACATAAAAATCAGCGGGAAATACCAAATCATTCACTTGGACTAACACATCTCCAATAAGACCATAAGAAAAAACATTGGATTTATCAGCAAGAGTTAATATCACATCATTATATTTTAAAAGACCAATATTTAAAGAAGAATAAACAGACAATGGCATAACATTTATGGATGAACCTAAGTCGCACATCGCCTGCTTAAAATGAACATTTCCAATTTTGTAAAGTATAGAGAACATACATAGGTCCTTTTCTTTGATGGGCATTTTCTTCTGTAAGACTACAGATACTGCTTCTCCCCATGTGAACTCTTTCATTGACCTTCAGTCTGTTCATACTTGTCCACATCTCTTTCAAAAACTTGCAGTATCTAGGTACCTGCTTGATTGCAGTAAGCAGAGGAATGTTGATATCAACCTTCTTCAATGTTTCAAAGACCTCTTGATCATCTAAAGCCTTCCTTTTCCTTTCCAAACAGTGTGGGAAATACAAATTTTCTAGGTTCACAACCACTGGTACATCTTTGGAACTCTTTAAAGTTTATGTTTCAGTTTCAGTCACTGTGGCATAGGCACACGAAAGTGATGACATTTTTTTGCACTCGAAATCTCTTTCCCACTTTGAATATTGATGGCACTAACATTCTGCCTCGGGTTTATTGTAGGTTCGGAGGGCAACTTTCCTTGAGTTTCAAGCTTGTTAACAGAGGTAGTTAACTTGCTAATTTGATCTGACAGCTCAGAAAATCTTGCCCCTGTAATTGATTGGAATTGTTGTGCAAAGACTATTACGATATCTTCCAAGCTTTGCATTCTATCAGTCTTCGGCAAATACTGTTGCTGTGAAGAATCCTGACCCGAATTGTTGTTATTTTCATACCTCAGATTTGGATGGTCCATCCATCCTGGCTTGTATGTGTTGGAGTATGGATCATATCTCCTGTGTGATTGCCCCTCAAAACTATTGACAGCATTAACTTGGGCCCAAGAATCATCATCTTGCAGCGAGGGACACAAATCATTAAGATGTCCTTACGCACCACATATCCCACACACTTGTGCTTTCTGAAATGATTGCTCTTGACTGACAGCTAGCTTATTCACCACAACTATTGTCAGATGCAACAAAGCAGTCATATCATCAAGTCTTGAATTAAAAATTTTAGCATTTACCCCATGAACACGTCTAATAGAGGATTTAACTTTGGATCCAAATTGCTATGATTTTGCAGCCACGACTAAAATTAACTATCAAATCTCCCTAGGTGTTTTGCTAATGATCGCCCCACCACTTGTTGCATCTAACATCCTATGTTATAAAGGAATAAGACCGTCATAGAAATATTTAAAAGTTGGTCAAAAATACCATGTTGAGGGCAACTTGCATAAAGCCTCTTGAACCTCTCCCAATACTCATATAAAGTTTCAGTATCTCTCTGTTTGATACTGGAAATCTCTCTTCTCAAATTTGCATCTCTGGAGGCAGGAAAAAACCTCTCCAAGAACAATCGAACCATATTGGCCCATGTATCAATAGAACTAGGAGGTAAATAGAAGAACAACTCTTTCGCCCGATCTACCAATGAGAAAGGAAAAGCTCTCAGTTTAATATGATCTTTTGAAATGCCTTGAGGTTTGAAACTAGAGCACACAATATGGAATTATTTCAAATGCTTGTTCAAATCATCATTCTCTACTACATAAAACCTCGACAGAGGTTGTATCAGGCCAGATTTCAATTCAAAGGAACATCCAAAGGTTGGTACTGGATGCATAATGGTTGCTAAGCAACAGATAATGCAGCTAAATCTCTCAAAGTTTGCTTAGGTAGAGCCGCCACAACAGGTTGCACAGCAGGATAAGCATTGATGTTCTCAATTGTAACACCTTGCATTTTCTGTTAATTTTGAATTTAATATTTGATGTTTGAGGGGTTAATTTTTTTTTTAAATATTGTTGGGTGATTAATGAAGTTTGGAAGTATTTTGGAGTTGTTAAATTAAGTGGGAATTGATTAAAATTGGAAGAATAAAAATTGAAAGAAAAGGAGGTATGAATGTACTATAGGTCGTTCAAGTGTTTTAATCCCAACTACATGTCGTTTTCCATCGTTGTCGTCCGCGGAGAATGTCTGTCGTCCACGTGTGTGAGTGTTGCCCTTAAAACCTAAACTACACATCGTTTTGCTCCTTTTTTTAAAAAAAGTAGCCATCGTCTTCATTTTTTCCTCTTCACTCTCTTTCTTCGCTCTCCATTCTCTCAAACCCTCACAAACCTGATTCTCTTTAACTCTCTCTGCCTCTCGTTTGTTTCTTCTCTTCAAATCAAGGTAAGAAATTAAATCTAAGTGATTATTTTCTTTCATTTCTTGTTGTTATTCCACTTGGGATTTTCCGAATTATATGGGTTTGATGGAGGTTGAGGCTTTGATTTCAAAGCATTTTCTGCACGGATTCAAGTTGTTTTTGGTTTGTTTTCCATGAACTTGAGTTAGATAAACATGAATAAAGGCTGAGAATGGTGATTTGATGATTTCTTTTTAATGGGTTCATTAGATCCGAATTTTGAAATGATAAACGGGATAGTTTCTGATGGAATTAGATGAAACCGATGCTTAATTTGGATTCTGGGACTGTTTAAAGTCAATTGGAATGTTTAGATACATTGGGTCTCGAGCGGATTGAGTTTAGGGATGTGTTGGTGTCATTTGATATTGAAAAGACCAAGACATAATTTTATGACTCTGAATAAATTGTGGACTAGACCTAATATCTTGCCTACTGAGCCAGTTTTGTTGAATGGGCCAGAATTGAAACCCAAATTTGTAATTTGTAAGATAAGAATAAATTTGTAAATTCAAGGAAAGTGGAGACTTGATTTGTAATTTGAAATATTCAGAGGAATAATTTATAAATTTTAAAAGAATAAACTTAATTTGTAATTTTGAAATATTTGGAGAATTAATAATTCTAAAAATTCGGGTGAATAATGAGTAATTTTCCGTGATCTTAAGATTGAACTATAATTTTACGAGATGTTAGATTTTCGAGAAAAAGATTATATATTAGATCGAGATATAATTTCTGTATAGTTTTTGCATTTGCATCTCAGGTTTTGCATTTGGAGATTCAGGTTTTGCATTTGCATCTCATACATATTCTGTAAAGCCACAGTATTGTGTATCATTTTGTGACTAATTATGTTATAATCTGTTTGTCTATTTTCATTTCTGTTATCTACTTTTGGTTCCGTTTGATTTTTGAAGTGATCAATCGTTTAGTCATTAACTCTGTATAGTTTTTGTTGTATCTAGATATAATCTGTAATCTGAGGAATGATTATCTTGTTACTAATGAAATCTAATTTACTTGAAAACTTTGTTGTGAATATATGTTTTGAATATTATTTTGAATTCTAAAATCAGTAATATGCTTCTGTAAGTATATATATTTTCTAAATTAATATTTAATATTCTGTTTTTGATTTATGATATATATATATATATATATATATATAATAAAATATTAAATATATATATTCTCTGTAAAATAATTTATTTTCTGTATGCTCGTTTGCTATTATTTTTATTAGTGGAATAAGTATTTTTATCTATTTTGAATTTTAATTTGAATTTTTAAATAAATACTTGGTTTTAAAATAAATATATATTTTGTATTTAGTTTCTGATATTTACTATATTTTTCGTAATAAATTTTCTGTTTGAATATCAATATATTTTTTTATATAAATATTATGTTCAGTGTTCTGAATTATTATCTATTTAATATTTTGGAAATGTTTTCTGTTAAGTAATTTGTTCTGAATATATATATTTTCTTCAAATATTCGTCTGTTATGTATGCCTGTCTGTGATAAATATTCTGATATGAGACACCTAGTTACGGGCTACATAGTCTTTGGTATATCACTGCTCTGTCAAGACCTAGTTACTAAGGTTGGCGATAGTTATGTGTACCGCGCAAACACACACGCGATATTTATGTTTGGTGGCTTAGTCCATATTATTTATTCTATCTAATCTGATCCCACTATCTGACTCTATTATATAATATATATTTTTTGATATAAACAATAATGTCTGACTATATGTTATTTACTCTAGATGTAAACATTTTGACAAATGTATTCTGAATATTATTAAATATTTGAAATTTTTAATTGTATAACTCATTTCGTTTGATTCTGCTTTTGTCAAATTCTCTCCCCACACTTAAATCATGATTGCCCTCAAGCATGCAATAAGCTAAAACTTAAGAAAATACCCAAGTCCCAATTTGCCTTCCAATCCCCACATTCGGTCTAACCCAAATCGATATGTACCAAATATTTAAGCAAGAACACAACTATCGTCAGGATAGCCAACCCATCTAAAAGACAAGTCTCCACACCGATAACGCCCCCTAAGGAATAGTAAAATCCTACCCTCACGGATTTCACTCATTCGCTCAAAAGTGTTTAAGGGTGAAGTGTAACGGTGGATAGTCTTTCCCAAAGTTTGATAATCAATCGAATCTACACCGCTATGAAGTATAAGAATCAATCCACCAATCAAAGAGGACTTTAATAAGCTAGTAACGAGGCTCAAAAGGGTAAACAAAGAGAACAAGTTGAGAGAGAAAAAAAAAAAAAGAACTTAAGCTAGCTAATGCCAAGTCAATAAATACAAGGCATGGTGCCTTCAAAACATGTAATCCACGTTCCTTAACTTGATCCTTCAAAGCTGACCAAATTGGAACATCATAGTACACACTTCGTTGCTTCTCTTTCCAACTTCGAACTTTCCATAATTTCTTTCATTCCACCTCTTTGATCTATAATTTTTCTCTTTTTTTTTCATTTTTTCCATTTTCGCAACGACATTCACATAAAACATGAATTAGGAAGCTTGTGAATATTCCATAAATTTGAATCATATCATTGCCATCAACCAAGATTGTATCAACACATCAAACCAGCCAGTTTTATGATTCTCACAAGAAAGCATAACATATAATGTGGCACCTCAATCAATCATACACCATCAATAAATAAAATAACATTTGGCATGTGTAGCTTAAAAACTCTCAACTTAGGTGCAAACAGAGGGGTCTACAAAGAAAATGGGAATGGTTAAAATGGGTGTAAACAAAGAAAAAGGCTAAGGCTCAACGAGGTAGACTAGGGTATGATTTTGAAAAAGGTTCGAAAAACAAGAAAAATGATAAGACAAATGGCTAACAATTAATGCCTTTTATCATCTTAGTTTCTCAGTTTTAAAACAAGTGCAACACCAAAACACATCTCATGTCAAACTTCAGTACTACTCTACCATGGTCGGTTAAATCGCACAACAAGAATATGCATGTGGCCCAAATTCCTCACTAGCTTTGTGTGAAGCTCACTACTCCTTCAAATCTATTATCGGGGGTTGTTCAAGCCTAAACCCAAGGTACATAGAGATCCAAATTTATGACCGAAATGGGTTTCAAAATAATGCGGAGGAGTCAACTATTTCCATCAATTTTAGATTACTCATACTTGGTGGCAAACACAATTTAAGTAATGAAAATAATGCAAAGCAAATTTATATGTAATCCCAAAACTATATGCAGTGCACAAACATATGTCAAGCCCTTACAGTAACTAACTGACAAACACAAAAACATGAAGAACATAAAATTCACTACACTTGGTGGCAAATCAGTAACAAATAGACAAAATTAAACAAAATTAAATGCATGAATTCATGAAATGCAAAACAAATCCCCTCCCCCACACTAAACCTAACATTGTCCGCAATGGTAAAAACTATAATAAGAAAGAGAGTAGAGAGGAAGGGAAGCTTCTCTGGGGAACGATCAGGGTGAGGGTGGTGGTTGGAACCCAGGTGAATAAATGATAAATGGCATCCTCAAGGTGGCGTAACCGTCGGTTGGCGCAATCCATTAAACGCTCTAAGCGAGAGAGGCGAGTGCTAATGGTCCTAGAATCGGCAGTGGCCGGATCTAGAGCTGCATCGGCATCCAAAAACTGATAGCCAACATCTGTAGGATGCACCAACTGCATTCTGCACAGAGCATCTAAATCCAAGATTTCTACAAGAGACAACTCAGTAAATGCATGGTCAGTTAAATCAAAATCACTTAATCTTTCAGCAAGAAAAGTAATGAGAGGACCAGAAAACATGGCTTTAGCTGGAGTAGTGACCACTTTCTTAAACTAGAGACATAACAAGTAACCTACGTTAACCTTGAAATCGAACTCAGCACACCAAATTAAAAATAGTTCCAGTTTAGAGAGCACAGAACATGGATCTTTATGACCGAAATAATTGAAAGCTAACATCCTATGGAAGAGACGCTGGTGAGGGTGACGAAGAGTTGTGGCTTTGGACAGGCAAGGGTTATACGGTTGGGGATCAACTGACCACTCACGGCAAGCATAATGTTCATCAAATTCAGGGGGGCAGTCACACCAAGCGTACACATAATATGGCAACTCAGTAGCATCCTCAGCAATAAAATTGCACAACACTTTAAAATCAGTTATGGACAAAGAGTGTTTTCGACCCAACAATTGAAACTTAATGACATTGTCAGTATAGATGTGTGTCCGGCTAGTAAGGTTGAGCTCAAAAGAAGTGAAAAAATCACGACACAACTGTAAATAGACGGGTCAGTGCAAATTAAATAACATGTATAGCCCTAAACGTTGCACAAGACGGGGATACGCAACATCAGTTATAGGGAAACATTGGAGCACCTCAAAAGAAAGGTACTTACTTGGACAAATAGCCTTAAAGCACATGGATTCGTACCTGTTTCGGTTGGCGCATCCAGTAAAGCCTCTATAGGCAGCATCAACGTTCAGGGCAGCAACATTACGGCGTTCGAGAAGGGCAGAACTAGGATGAAGATGATGTCGTTGAGTGCAGTGGTCAGGTTCGGGTTCCTCGTCCCTGCTAATGTCTGGGCTGGTAGGCACAAAGGGGACTGAATCAGATGATGTATGTATAGCAGAAGGTGGACTTACAGATGGGGAGGTAGTAGTCGTAGCGGAATCAGCTTGGCGGCCTAAAGTTGCAGCAACGGTGGCGCGAGGAGGGTGGCAGGAGGTGGACGGTCCAGCTTCAGTACGGGGTGACTGTGGTGGGTGGCCCCAATACTGAGTTGCACTACATGTAGTGGGCATGGTGTGGAAGGGTCGGAAGAAATTTTCAGTAGAGAGGAAATGGCGGCGGCGGCAGGTCAATGGAGAGGATAATGTCGGGTAAGGGAGAGACAAAAGGCGGAAGAAGACAATATAAATTAGGGATTTAGGGACCACTCCAGAGGAGGATTTGGGGATAAAAAGAAAGGTTATGGTGAACAAAAATACCCCTGTTACCATGAAACCACTGTAAACAAAATTTCACCTCCTCATACTTACGTTTTTTCACTATGGTTCCTCAAAACAAGTCAGCAAACACCATTGAACCATTGTTGCTACGGAAAAAGGTCTGCCAATACTACTGTTAGCACAATAAAAACCTAAAAATTAATAAAACATGACCAAGAAAGAAGATAACCTAGCTGGATAATATATATATATATAATAAAATAAAAATGTTTGCTAAAATTAAAAGACTGCCTTGATTGTCTCTCAAAAAGCGCTTTTTTAACATCTTCTTAACTGGACGGAGATGAATTTCTAAACGGAGCCAAGCAGGTCGGCGAGGTAAATCACCTCTACAGTTTGTGGCTCAAATCCCTTATAAAAAGGTTTTAAGTGACGACCATTAACTTTAAAAATTTTGCCATTTTTCAATCTTTGAATTTCAATGGCACTATGATCAAAAACTTTTAGCACAACAAATTGACCTACACACTTAGAACATAACTTACCTCCATGAAGCTTAAATGTGGAATCGTAAAGAAGGACTTTTTGGCCTACCAAGATGTTGGAGAATTTTTCCGATGATGCCTTGGTTGAGTTTGTAGAGCAGAAGCGAGTTAGAGTGAAGAGAGAAAATAACACCGCAATTTATAGTGGTTCGACAAACCATGCCTATGTCCGCTACCTAAGTCTCACTTAGGCTTTTCATTATAACGGAGATTGATTCCGACTCAATCCAATGAAGCCTTACACCAAGGTTGATTTCGGCTCACAACTCTAAAGCCAACAAGGTTGATTGCGACTCACCCCTCTAAATCCTACCCAATGTTGATTTCTGTTCAAACCTCTAAATTCATTACAATGTTGTTTTCTATAGGTTCACAACAAACCTCTATCAATCTCAAAGTGTTTACAAAAACTGAAAGCTCTATGCTAGGGTTTGGTTGTATGAAATTGATCTTGATCTTGATCTCTAGCTTGATTTGGTGTTTTGGAGTGAGAGAAATGATGAAAATGATTGAAATTTGAATCCATATGATCATCCACGTTTTTCTTCCCTTCCTTAATATATTTATAGCCTCTGCAAGTGATATGACCGTTGGTGGAGATAAAATAGTCATTGGAGTACATTTATGCCTGTTGCAGCTATCTGTGTCATTCTCACGTACGTCATCTGCAAATTCTCCAGCTTACGTACGTTTGTTTCATCTCACGTACGTTTATCATCTTTGAGCAAGCTTTGCGTACGTGAATAAAAACACGCGTACGTAAATGAAAACACACGTACATGAACTTATGCTTACATACGTGAAACATGCTTCAGAGGGTTCCAGTGGCTTCTGCTTGTGTTTAGACCCTTTCTCACGTACGTGACTCTTTGTTGACGTACGTGAAGTACTTGCAGTGGCTTGTTTCGAAACTCCGAGATTTTCAACTTGTTTTCATCAAGTCAAACGTTTTGCTTATCATCAAAACATAAAAATAAACTTAATGTTGATCACCCTTGATCCAACAATCTCCCCATTTTTGATAATGTCAAAACTTTTAAGAATTTAAGCACTACATCAATGCAAAACAAATTTGATCAAGGATTTCATCCTTGTCAAGAGGTTATGTTCATACAAACATGTGTGATCATATCCAAAATTTTAAAATTTTCACTCCCCATATCAAAAACAATTTATGCAAAATTTTCAAAATTTTCTTTTCTCCCTCTTTGAAAACAATTTGCGCATTGTTTAAAATACTTTGCAAATATCATTTCTCCCCCTATTAAAAAAGATTGGTGCATAATTTACAAAACTTGTTTTCTCCCCCTATTTAAAACAAAACAATATCAATAAAAATAAGAGGAGTTGAAAGAGTTGAAAAGATAGTACCAATGTTGGCATCTCCAATGATGTAGGATCTTTGCTCCAAGGTTCTTAAACCTTCTTGAATGGAGACTCACTCTAATACCACTTGCTGGAGAATTTTTCCGGGGATGTCTTGGTTGAGTTTGTATAGCAGAAGCGAGTTAAAGTGAAGAGAGAAAATAACACCGCAATTTATAGTGGTTTGGCCAACCATGCATACGTCCACTACCTAAGTCTCACTTAGGTTTTTCACTATAACGGAGATTGATTCCGGCTCAATCTAACAAAGCCTTACACCAAGGTTGATTTCGGCTCACACCTCTAAAGCCAACAAAGTTGATTGCGGCTCACACCTCTAAACCCAACAAGGTTGATTGAGGCTCACCCCTCTAAAGCCTACCCAAGGTTGATTTCGGTTCAAACCTCTAAAGTCATTACAATGTTGTTTTCTATAGGTTCATAACAAACCTCTATTACTCTCAAAGTGTTTATAAAAATATTTACAAAAACTGAAAGCTCTATGCTAGAGTTTGGTTGTATGAAATTGATGCTCTTAAT
>CAODLS010470405.1:0-16444 GCA_948243855.1 Flueggea neowawraea | reverse complement strand
AGGACTCCTAACTATATGCTACTTGCCATAAAAATTAAATTCATAAAAATAGTCAATTAATTTATGCCAAAACAAATTTGGCCAGCCCAATAAAATTACACCTAATTAAACCCATTATGGACTTGGATTTGAATTAAGTTGCATTGGATTTGAGCTGAAATTATTCCAAGACTTTGGTGGCCTTGTAATCCTTTACTAGCTTCGTTCACCAAGTCTTGTAGATGATGGATCATTGCTTGTTGAAGCTTCTTTGATCGAGACCTTGTTATGGGTCCTGGAGGCATGCTAACTGAATTAAAACCATGCTGGTCTTGAAGCTTTGGCCGAGAATCCTCTTTGACATGCCCACGTGGATAATCGTCTAAAAGCTCTTCAGCATGACCTTGTGGACTCTGGACGGCATGGTGCTCCATAAAAGTACACCTAAGACTTATTTATTTAGGTAGGAACTCTTTCCAATTATATCTCCTATAATTCTTGGATCAAATGAGATTAACATCTTATGTTAGGCACTATCTCATTTTAAAGCCTATGGTCGAGACAGTCCCACTACCCACGTTAAGTCAAACCTGCATTTGAGTGTTAGGCATAACAATTATCCCAACTCCTGCCTCACAAAGATAATCTAACGTGCCTAACTTTGGCATAGCCCACGCTTCGATAATCGATGCCTTGACAAAGTTTTGAATTAGGAAGGCGCTTTGTGACTTACTATTGTAGGGATTTAATTTGTAACGACTTACATGGAATAAACGGATTTCCATACATTCATACATTCAAGCATATAAATAAAGTACATAAATTTAAACGTGACACATCATGGGCCAAAAACCTAACTCTAAGAAGCTACATCTAATGCCTTCCTTCGAGTTGGGTCGTATCTCCCTCCTTTTGGCTCCGTCTCTTGTCTTGATTACAAGGTCTTCATTATTTAGAAAATTAAATATATTCTATGAAAAATAATTTTTTTTACATAAAATAAATGACACACAGGCCGTATTTAATTTACAATCCAATAATCAAAACTAGGCCCATGATATGCACCATGCATAAACATTCACGATAAATCTAAGCACCAACAACAAGATTCAATTTCAATATGCAAGCAATAACACATGGAAAATCCGATTTTAATTATGTCCATAGCCATTTCGAGAAATCATGTATTTGGATTTCAGGAACCAACCCTATAAAGGGTTTGGGTATCACCCCATTAGATCAAACTCTTTGACCAACTCATCGAATGAGTCATTCTTTGAAAACCCTAAATACACTACTAGATCAACGAGTGCCATCGATTTTCTAGTCAATTTCCCTTAAACAATTTACATGTTATGATTTAACCAATTAAAACATAAACGCATAAATATATGTAATACATAATTTGGCATGAAACAAAACACTTTAATCATGAAAAAAATTATGTAAAATAGTTTGGCAATGTTCATAAACATTCAAAATATAATCAACATTGCAAATGAATAATTAAAACATACCTTTTAATTTAAACATGTATTCGGCAATGTCAAGAAACACCAAATTCAGATTCGGTTTTATACTCTTAAAACCCTAAACAAGTTATGAATAACACCATTAACTAATTCAGTTATGCTAATTAATGTTATTAAACATATTCGGCATAGGCAACACCAAATCAAATTCGGCATGAACATCCTAAACCAATTATGAATTTGGCAGTATACGAAACATCATAAACACATTCGGTTTTAACCATTAAACCTAAACCAATTATGAATCTTCTTATGTTAATCATATAACCAATCCATAATAGGCATATAATTCGGTTTCAGCCATAATAATAAAATACCAGATTCATTTTAAACCATTTAAAACATGCAATAGTCCGAATTTCAGCATGGCAACCCGAATATAATCAATTATAGTAAGCATACAAGACTCTTTGATACCACTGTTGTGTTTTTTATGAGATTAATCAACATTAAATGCAGCAAAAAACACAAGAAACACGCCACAAGATCCATGTATGATAATATAATTGATTAAATAACATGCATAATTTTATTACCTCTTATCTTTGCTGGCTGAAAAATTACAACGCCGAAAGAGCCTAAATCAAAAACTTGATCCCTTTCTCCTTTGCTAGTGCGGAATGTGATTAACTATAGGGGCTGCAAAAGGACAACTCCCCTCTACTCTCTCACACACACGCATATCTCTAGGTTAGAATACATGTGCTAGCACTCAGAAAACTAGCTTTCTTTCTTTTTAGGTTTCGGCTATATGGAAGAGCAAAGAAAAACAATTTTCTTTCTCCTTTTAGAATTCGGCTATGGTTTTCACCAGAGGGAGAGAGAGAAGTTTTTCAAAAGAAACCTTAGAGTTTTTATGCCTTGTGTGCCGCACCATTTAATTTCCCAAACCCTAGATTTTTATTTCAGAAATAAAACCCTAGATGTAGTGCACTAAGTGGCCGGCCATACTCCTAAAAAATAGGAGACCAACCGTAATTGAAAAACCCTTGTGTATGCCGTACACTTCACTACACCAAACCCTTGATTTTATTTCCAAAAATAACACCCTAGATTGTGCATGTGTGGCCGGCCTCTCCACTCCCACAAGATAAGAGATTGCTTATTGAACAAGTCCTACTTAAACAAGAAGTCTTCTTCCTTCCCTTTTAATTATTTAATTAAACCTTTTACTTAAAACACATTACTAGGCCAAATTTCATAATTACTTATTGCCTAATGTGTGTGCCGAATTTACCATGACCCATCTTCTTATGTTTTATTTATCAATATAAATTAATGGCCCGATAAGAAAGATAGTTTAAGTTCTAACTCAGATCTTTATTGTGTGCGATCCTGTAGGTCCATTCAATGTTGGCAATGAGTCTAAATTAATTAAAAACCCATAAATCATAATTGGTCTCTATCAAGACATTATGATTACCCAAATTGAAATGAATGTCAATTATGAATCAACGTAGCATAATTACAACCTTATACAACTCGTTGCCTCTTAGTATCAGAATTAGCATAAGGCATAGAACGGGTCACCCTTATTTATGCTAAAACATTTCATTGATCTATAGGTAATCCTGACTAAGTCAAACAAATGATAACACTTATCACTTTGTTTGGGTGTGGCCACACACTATTCAGTTTCACTAATCAAGTGGCCGGTGCTATCTTCTCTCCCTTTGAGAGTGGTAATCTCTTCACTTCACTCATGTTTCTTAGCATGACTCATGACATACCCAATCATACCTATACTTGTCACTCATTACAAATAACGTTAGGCGTATATCAAAGTATACGAGAAATCACCCAAGAATCCATAGCGATTTCAGGTCGAGGGATTCATGTATAAGCGTTGTATGAGAAATACTTATGACCTTTCAACCATGTAGCATTCTCATAAGCGGATCGATACAAAATACTGTTCTCATATATATATATAATATGATCTGGATACAATGCATTTGGGGATAGGGTTACACTAACATCACTTAGTAAGACAGAATGATCCTGAATCTTACAAGGCACGTTGTACATGGTACAAATCACATTATGAGAATGTTGAACTCACTGGATGGATTGCACAAGCATACAAGTCATGTTATGAGGTATGCAAATCGCGTTTTGAGGCGAATAAACTATCTAGACTGACTAGACACACTTACAAGTCACGTTGATGGAATGTACACCAGACCTGAAGTGGAGTTGCAATGAAACACTCACTTTTCAACAATTGCAAGTCATGTTGATGAGTAAGGGAGCCATCTATGAAGGAACATCTCTACGTACGTTGCAGAGGATGCAAGTCACATAGATGGGTATGATGTCAGCTTATGACAAATCGGCGCATCGGGATTCAAATTTGAATATTCTTGACAGATTGTATAGCGTCACGTGAAGAATCAAAGATACGATCTTTGAAGTTCGCTAATGCACATTGAAGCCTAAAGCTGCTAGGTTCAACGCATGCCGAAGGATAATCAAGACACTTCGAGATGTGTAAGTCACGTTACATGAAGTGACATTTGAGGCAGTGGCATCTGAGTGGAATACAAGTCACGTTGCCAGAAGTGCAAGTCATGTTACAGTAAGTGACATTTGAGGCAGCTTGAGATGGATGCAAAACACGTAGAAGAGAAACAAGTCATGTAGCATCTCAGTGGGACATATGCAACGAACATTGTATATGATGATATGCACGTTATACCTGCTGATGTCATAAAATCAGAGTTTCTCTTTCATCTCTTAACAAAAATTCAAGACTGCAACGACTACATTTGGAAGACCTCCTATAAATAGAGATCCTCACTTATGAGGTACAATAGAGAACTTTTTGAGAGTGTGCCCAAGCTTTGCTATCCAATTTCTTGACTTTCTCTCTCTAAGCTTTCTAAAGCTCTTTCATTCCAACAAATTTGTTATCTTGCTATTTGCTTTCTGATTTGGAGTGAGATTACTCTATTTAATCTGAGAAATCATTTTTAAATCAAGATTTAGAGTTAAGGCTTGAAGATAGTTTAGGCTTGCTTGTTAGAGCCTTGAGAAAAAAAAGTATTGGTTTTCTTGTTGAGCCTGCAAAAATAAGGTGTAAAGGTTTCTCGTTGATCTGTAAAAATAAGTGTGTAAAGGTTTCCCTCCACCATGAAGTGAGGAAAAGTCTTAATGTATTTCAAATTCTATAGTGAGCTAGAGAAGTGGACGTTGGTCAAGGTGGAGCAAACCACTATAAATCAAATTTTTCGTCTCTTCTCTTAGCCTCTCTCATTTACTTGCTTTGTATTTCATTTGATTTACTTTGGTGTGTGTTGGATTTAACTATTGCTTATGGTTTAAAAAAGATTACAAAAGGTTTTCAAAAAGTTTTAGTTTTTTAGCAAGAAATCCAATTCACCCCCTTTCTTGGATTGCCATATTGGGATTACAAATGGGTTTTAACAAAATGGGTGTGAATGTTCTCTCATCAAGACTAATCCAATGCCTTTTCAAGGTCACTTGAGTCGTACTTACACTTCTTAGGAGGGCCTTTTTGGTCTCATCTAGTCAAGTTAGGCCCATTAGGCTCCTTGGGGAATTTCATCGAACACCTTGTAGGCATAGGTATTTTTCTATCCTAAAATCCTACAATTTCTATGCATGTGACCTAACCTAAGATTATTCTTTCTATACATCAATCCAAGGTCTACATCTCTAATACTCTGACAAGGGTTTAAGCTAACATGTTTATAAAATAAAGCTTAAAACAACAAATGCAAAGCCTAAACATAATTTCCAAAAAATGAAAAAGAAAACAAAAGGGTAGAATAAAGGTTCTCTCAATGGATGATGAAAGCCTACTTTAAAACCCCTCCCCTTTCCCATTCAATGCTAGAATCCTTCTAGGAAATTGATGTGAGAGAAACATTATCTATTCGTAGATGTGTTTTCCACTGAAGATTGCCCAAAATGGTGAGAGATATGTTTTTATACCCTCATAAGTCACCAAAAGAAACCCTAGGACAACTGTCCTAAAAAAGCCACTTTTTGGTGTAATGGTCCCTTCTTCTTTGTCCTCTTTTGTAAGCCTTTTTGGCTCACTTAGGAGGTGGCCACGGTCATGGCCTTTAGTGGCATGACTACGGTCATGGCCATTGTCAACAACATGACTGTGGCCTCCAATGGCAGGACCGTGGCCTGTAATGCCATAACCATGGCCCTCCTCTGGCATGCAATTCTGTTGCAAAATTTATGGTATTAGGTGGCCATGTTCATGGCCTCTAATTCCCATGACCATGGCCCAGGGTGTGCCCTCAAAACTTGCTCCTCGTGGCACCGAACGTAATGCATTTTTAGCCGATTTTTCTCGCACTTTCTTCTATTGATCTTGCCACTTCAAAAACACTTGGCAACATACTAAATGAGGTTTCTTGAATGGACACATCAAGGAATAAGTATATGTGAAACAACCCCCTGGATTTGAAGATCCACACTATCCAAACCATGTCTATAAATTGAAGAAAGCTCTCTATGGACTAAAGCAAGCACTTAGAGCTTGGTATGAAAGGCTGAGTTTATATCTTCCAAGCAATAGTTTCCAAAGAGGTAAATTTGATAACACTTTATTTTTAAAATCAAGAGGTAGTGATTTATTGTTAGTGCAAATTTATGTTGATGACATTATATTTGGTGCTACTAACAAATGTTTACGCGATATGTTTTCTAAGCTAATGCAAAAGGAGTTTGAAATGAGTATGATGTGGGAGTTACATTACTTCCTTGGACTTCAAATCAAGAAAATTGGGGATAAAATCTTCATAAATTAGAGCAAATATATCACTGATTTATTGAAAAAGTACGAAATGGAAAATGCTAAATCTGTCCCAACTCCTATAAGCACCACAACTAAACCCATTAGCGATGAACAAGGCAAGGGAGTAGATGAAAATCTCTATAGAGGTATGATTGGATCTCTTCTTTATCTTACTACAAGTAGACCAAATATCATGTTTAGTGTTCGTCTTTGTGCATTGGTGCAAACGATTCATCAAAGTCAATCATAGCATGAAATGTGCTTTCTTCTATTGCTTCTTTCATAACATGATTATCCTTTTAGCAACATACTAACATTGGCTTGTCATGATTCCTATGATAACAATCGATTAGGGACTTTTGGAATAGTATTGTTTTTAACTTATGGTTTTACTATCAAGTCACACTCGATGACATAAGGAAAACTATTCTTGGAAGTTTTATTCTCATAAACAATATAATATTTTATAGATATGAGATAAAATGCCTCTTTATGAAATAATAAATTTAATAACAATGTATATCAATGATTGGACTAGTGCACAAGACTAAAACCTTACACCTCATACAATGCGTGTAGGGTCATCATCCCTGATACTCATCATTCTTCTTTAATTCAACAACGTGCATTGCACCTTCTATAATCCACGTAACATGTACCAAGAAAAATTTCCATTTTTTAAATCATGATGATAAACTCGCATTCCACATGCTGTCACATGCGTTACATAGCTCCTAATAGAACCCAGTAGACAATTATGATGATCAACGCACATTGAGCCAGTCACAACGTACGTTCCTTCAAAAATTGATAATTCTAGTGACAAACCATACAACCATAATGTGCACAACACCATGCACAACTCACGTAGCATAACTTCAAATACCAATATAAAGCAGAATTGATCCTTTCAACCTCAGTGATTTCATTTGGCACATTGATCTCTTTGATATATATGTATGAATGAATGCAAATGAACATAAATTATGCACAAATACCAATCAAGATTCATTCAAGTCACACATACCAATATGTCTACGAATTGAACCAAAATTCTTTTCATCAAGGGGTTTTGTGAAAACATCAGCAATCTGATCTATTTTTGCAACAAATTTAAGTTCAATATCTCCCTTGAGAACATGATCACGTATAAAATGCTATTTTATATCAATGTGTTTTGTTTTTGAGTGCTGAATTGGGATTTTAGAAATGCTAATGGCACTAGTGTTATCACACTTAATCAGAACCTTTGAAAATAGAATTCCTAAGTCCAAAAGTTGTTGCTTGATCAAAAAAATTTGAGCTATACGACTTTCAGCTGCTACATATTTAGATTCAGCAGTGGATAGTGCAACACAATTTTGCTTCTTTGAGAACCAAGACACTAGTGAATTACATAAGAATTGACAAGTACCCGAAGTGCTTTTCCTATCTAATTGGTTTCTTGTATGAACAACATCACTATAACAAATTAAATCAAAGAAATCATTCTTAGGATACCACAATCCCACATTCTTGTTATTAATCAAATATCTAAAGATTCTTTTGATGGCACTCAAGTGAGATTCCTTTGGACAAGATTGAAAACGTGCATAAAAAAGAACACTAAACATGATATCTGGTCTTCTTGTAGTAAGATAAAGAAGAGATCCAATCATACCTCTATAGAGATTTTCATCTACTCCCTTGCCATGTTCATCTCTAATAGGTATAGTTGTGGTGCTCATAGGAGTTGGGATAGATTTAGCATTTTTCATTCCGTACTTCTTCAATAAATTAGTGATGTACTTGCTCTGATTTATGAAGATTTCATCCCTCATTTGCTTGATTTGAAGTCCAAGGAAGTAATTTAACTCCCCATCATACTCATTCAAACTCCTTTTGCATTAGCCTAGAAAACCTATCACATAAAGATTTGTTAGTAGCACCAAATATAATGTCATGAACATAAATTTGCACTAATAATAAATCACTACCTCTTGATTTAAAAAAAAATAAAGTGTTATCAACTTTACCTCTTTGGAAACCATTGCTTAGAAGATATAAACTCAACCTTTCATAACAAACTCTAGGTGCTTACTTTAGTCCATATAGAGTTTTCTTCATTTTATAGACATGATTTGGATAGTGTGGATCTTCAAATCCAGGGGGTTGTTTCATAGATACTCCTTCCTTGATGTATCCATTAACGAAAGCGCTTTTTACGTCCATTTGAAACAACTTAAAATTCTTGTAACAAGTATAACCACAGAAGATTCTTATGGCTTCCAATCGTGCCACAAGTGCGAAAGATTCTTCAAAGTCAATTCCCTCACTTGACTGTATCCTTGAGCAATAAGTCTTGACTTATTTTTAACCACATTTCCTTGCTCACCGTCTTTGTTCCTATGAGCCCATTTTGTACCAATCACATTGTTGGCCATAGGTTTAGGAACCAACTCCCATACTTCATTTCTTTTGAATTGGTGCAACTCTTCTTGCATTGAGGATGTCCAATACTCATCTTCAAGTGCTTCCTTGATGCTCTTGGGAATGATTTGGGAGATGAATGCAAAATTTGCAATGTGCTTGAGAGTTGATCTTATGATTACTCTTTTTGTAGTATCATCAATGATGAGCTCTTTGGGGTGATCTCTAGCATATCTCTACTCTTTTGGAAAATCTTTTCATTGTTCATCATTTTGATCATCTTTTCCTTGCTTTGTTGAATCATCTTTGTCATTCAAATTCATATTCTCAAATTTACTTCCAACACCTACATCATCATCATCAAGTCTAGAAGAAAAATTGTTAGCTTCATAAAAAATGACATGAATTGATTCTTCAACTTTCTCAAGTCTTTTGTTAAAGACGCTATATGCCTTGCTAATAGATGAATATCCAAGGAAGATACCCTCATCGGATTTAGCATCAAACTTTCCTAGGGTTTCCTTTCTATTGTTGTGGACAAAACATTTGCAACCAAATGTATGCAAATATGAAATGTTGGGCAGTCTACCATTCCACAACTCATAAGGTGTCTTTTTGAGTATGGATGGAATATACACCCTATTCAGTATATAGTATGCTGTGTTAACCTCTTCAACCCAAAAATACTTGCAAGGTTCTAGCCATTTCTTGCAAGGTTCTATTCTTCCTTTCAAAATGGAGGTTATTCTCATTAAGCATAGTCCTAGCCATTTCTTGCAAGGTTCTATTCTTCCTTTCAACAACACCATTTTGTTGACGGGTCCTTGGAGCAGAAAAATGTTGAAAAATGCCATGCTTCTCACAATAGGCCTCAAATGGCTCACATGCAAACTGACCTCCTCTTTCACTCCTAATGGAAGTAATAGAATACCCTTTTCATTTTGAACTTTCTTGCTATATGTTGTGAATACATGAAAAGCAAATTTTTATATGCAAGAAAAGAACCCATGTATATCTTGAGAACCATATACAATGGCAAAACAATATTGCTTCCCACCAATACTTTTATTACTAGTTGGACCAAATAAATCCATATGCAACAATTCTAAAGGTCTTTTGGTTGGAATCACATTTTTACTATGAAAAGATGATTTTGAATGTTTTCCTTTAACACATGGATCACATACCAAGTCTTTTTGAAATGCAAGGTTTGGCAAACCTTTTATCAAATTCTTTTTGGAAATCTTTGAAATAGTGTACATGCTTGCATGTTCTAACATTCTACGCCACAACCATATGTTAACGTTAACACTAACAAGGCATTTTCATTGAAAGCATTTGAATCAAACAAATCAACAAAATAGATATTGTTATGCCTTGAACCAACAAATAAATCACTATCATTATCATCATAGACAACACATCTAGTAGGTTCAAATACAACTTTGTAATCTTTGTCACAAAATTGACTAATACTTAGTAAGTTGTTCTTTAAACCATTCACAAGCAATACATCATCAATGGTTGGATGAGGAGACTTACCAACCTTACCTTCACCTACTATCTTGCCTTTCCGTTGTCACCAAAAGTGACATATCCTCCATCTTTAAGTGAAATGTTTAAGAACATTGCTTTACCTTCAGTCATGTGGTGAGAGCATCCACTATCAAGATACCATACGTTCTTCTTGGCTCTAGCTCTCATGCACAACTACAAATACATGTCAAACTTTTGAAATTGGTACCCAAACCTTTTTGGGTCCGTTTTGGTTAGTTTTCATTTGGTTGGGCAAGATTGTTCCCTTTGGAACCCAAATTCTCTTTGTCCCAACAAATCTAGGATGCCTCAATTTACAAGAATAAGCAAAGTGTCCATTAATACAATAGTAAGAACATGCATCATCATTTGAGGTGCCTTGTTTCACAAAAACTATTTTTGGAGATTTTTTAGATGAAAAAGGATTATAGCCTAAGCCATATTTGGATAAGAATTGTCTTTGAGAACCCAGTAGTTTCTCAAGGTTTTCCTTTCCATTTGCAAGCTTTGAGGCAATAATGGAAAAATCATCAGCACTTTTGTTTGAGACAAATTTTTAATTGATCAAAGATTCGTTTTCCTTTTCTAAGGCTTTCACTTTAGCTTCAATTTTTGCAAATTACTTTTTAATGCAATATGCCTACTACCAAGCTCTTCAAATTTACTACTCAATTCATCAAATGTATCTTGAAGTTCATCAAATGTATAAAGATCACATACCTCATAATCTTCATCACTTGAAGAGTCATGTTCTTCGACCATTAGATATAAGTTTGTCATTTCTTCTACTTCTTCATCCTCATCCGAGCTAGTGCCATCACTGTCACTCCATGTTTCCTTCATAGCCTTTCCCTTCTTCTTCTTTGAATATTTAGAGTATTTCTTAGGAAGAAGACAATCTTGCTTGATATGACCCGTTTTGTTACAATTGTAACAAACGATTGAGTCCTTCTTAGAGTCCTTTTTGAATTATTTCTTGAATTATTTCTTTGGATCTTCTTTTGTGCCTTGATTCTTGCCTTTCTTCCATGGTTTATTCTTCTTCATGAAGCACTTAAACCTTATTGCATACATGACAATTTCTTCATCATCACTGTCACTTTCTTCTTCATCTTCAGAATCTTCAACCACTTTAGAATTTAGAGCCATTCCTTTTCTCTTGTCATTCTTGGATCATTGCTCTTCATCTTTAAACAATCCCATCTCATGAGTGAGAAGAGATCTGAGTAGTTCCTCCAAAGGTAGTTTGTTGAGATCTTTTGCTTCAAGAATTGCATCTTTCTTGGATGCCCAAGATTTTGGCGAAGCTCTTAAGATTTTTCTCACAAGTTCTGAATCTGAGTAGGACTTACAAAGAGCCTTCAATCTGTTTAAGTTGTCATTAAATATGTCAAACATCTCTTAGATTCCTTTATTCTCCTTCATTTTGAACAACTCATACTTATGGACAATAAGTGAAACTTTGTTTTCTTTCACTTGAGAGGTTCCTTCATAAGTGATCTCCAAACTCCTCCAGATTTCATGAGATGTGGAGCACTATTGAACTTTGTTAAACTGAGTATTGCTTAATGCATAAAATGGAATGTGCATTGCCTTGTTGTTATAGCAGGCCATCCTCCTATCAAAGTTAGTCCACTTAGCTTTTGGCTTCAAAGACTCCACTCCATCCATTATTTTCTTATAAACATAAGGAATAGTCTCCACTGCATCCCATACTTCCTCAGCTTCATATTTCAGAAACAAAGTTATCCTTGTTTTCCAATATATGTATTCGCTGCCATCAAAGAAAGTAGCTCGGTTAATAGAAAGACCTTCATATTTGGACATATCACCAAATGACTCCATTTTGGATCTTCATACTGAAGGAGTTTAAGCCTTAAATACTAAGCACTTAGCTATGACACTAGATATAATCCCAATATGGAAATCCAAGAGGGGGTGAATTGGATTTCTTGCTAAAAAACTAAAGCTTTTCGAAAACTTTTTAAAAAGAAGAAGTAATAGCTCAATCCAACACAAACTAAAGTAAATCAAATGAAATGCAAAGCCAGTAAATGAGAGAGAGTAAGGGAAGAGATGACAAATTAGATTTATAGTGGTTCGGTCATCCTTGACCTACATCCACTCCTCTAGCTCTCTAGAGAATTTTAAATCAACTAAGAACTTTCCTCACTTCCTGGTGGAGGGAAACCTTTAGACACTTGTTTTTACAGGATCAACAAAAAACCTTTACATCTTGTTTTTGCAGGCTCAACAAGAAAACTAACACTTATTTTTTTTCTCAAGGCTCTAACAACCAAACCTAAACTATCGTCAAGCTTTAACACTAACGCTTGATTTACAAATGATTTCTCAAATTATAGAGAATAATCTCACTCCAACTTAGAAAGCAAATAGCAAGATAATAGCTTGGTTGGAATGAAAGAGCTTTAGTAAGCTTGCAGAGAGAAAGTCAATAAATTGGATAGCAAAGCTTGGGTGTACTCTCAAAAATTTCTCTATTGCACCTCTGAAGTAAGGACCTCTATTGATAGGCGGTCTTCAAAATGTAGCCGTTGTAGGTCTTGAATTTTTTGTTGAGAGATGAAAGACAAACTCTAATTTTATGACATCATTACGTATTACGTGCATAGCATCATATACAACGTGCGTGCGTTGTATATTTCCCATTGAGATGCTACGTGACTTGTTTCTTTTCTACGTGTTTTGCATCCATCTCAAATGCGACTGCCTCAAATGTCACTTACTGTAACATGACATGCACTTCTTGTAACGTGACATGCACTTCTTGTAACGTGACTTGTATTCCACTAAGATGTTACAGCCTCAAATGTCAATTCATGTAATGTGACTTACACATCTTGCAGCGTGGCTTTATCATCCTTCAGTGCACTTTAAACCTAGCAGCTTCAGGCTTCAACATGCATTAGCGAACTTCAAAGATCATATCTTTGATTCTTGACGTGACACTGTAAAATCTGTAAGGAATATTCAAATTTGATTTAAAACCCAATAATGAAAACTAGGCACATGACATGCACCATGCATAACCATTCACAAAAAAATTAAAACACCAAAAAAAGATCCAATCTCAATATGCAAGCAAGAACATATAGCAAATCCGATTTTAATTATGTCCATAACCATTATGAGAAATCGTGTATTTGGATTTCAATAACTAACCCTATGAAGGGTTTGGGTGTTACCCCATTAGATCAAACTCTTTGACCAACTCATTGAATGAGTCATTCTTTGAAAACCCTAAATAGACTACTAGATCAATGAGTGCCATCGATTTTTCTAGTCAATTTCTCTTAATCAATTTGCATGCTATGATTTAACCAATTAAAAGATAAACACATAAATATATAACCAAATCAAATTTGGCATGCATCATAGACAATCCAAACAATTCGGCATTGATCATAAGCAAAGCTCATCCGGCATGAATAATACACTTTAATCATATTCGATTTTGTACAAAAACCTAAACCAATTATGAATAACATCATTACTCACTTCAGTTTTTTAATTAATGACATTAAACCATTTCTCAAAATAAGGATCAAAACATATTTGGCTTTAACTCTTAAAACCCTAAACAAGTTATGAGTTCTCATTAAGCCAACCAAATAACCAAGTCATTAGGCAAAACAATTCAGATTCAACCCTAAAATAAAATTTAAGATTTTTTTTAACTATTTAAAACATACAAGTCCATATTTTATCAAGGTAACCTATAATAAACTAGATCAGACATACAGACCGCTCTGATACCACTGTTGGGTTTCTTATGTGAATAAACATCTAATATGCGCAGTAAAAAATAATAATATCACACAAGAAACATCCAGGAACACTGTATGTAATCATAATTAATAGAGCAAGGCCAAACTTGTGTACCTATTTTACTTTGCCGAAATGTTTTCTCCAAAACAGAGCTTGAATTTTCGAATTGCTTCCTTTGATTTGTGTTGAGCCAAATGCAATTGACAATAGGGAATGCCAAAAGACAAATCCTCTCTACTCTCTCTCACACACAAGATCTTTGATTAGGCTAATGTGTGCTAGCACTTCTTTTAGAATATCTATTCTAAAACTCACAAATAATTTTGTCTCTTTTGTTCTCACTAATTCAGCCAAGCCATGAAAGAATAACAAGGAGTACACCCTATTTATAGGCATATGAGGAGACCTAAGTAGGTGCATAAAAGAATTCGAAATTCCCTCATTGACCTTGCAAAATTCGGCCCTCATCCTATTCAAGCAATAGGGTGCCAAATTTTCTTTCCTAGTCTCACTAGGTTTGCCTTTATTGTCCCACAAGAATATTCACTTCATAATTAATTTTTTCACATACAAATTAGGGTTTTATTTTCCTTTTCAGAAAAGAATAAAACTTCTAATTAGTCACGGACCCCTAATTAGTTAGTGCATTTGCTAAATTCATTGTTGTCAAACAAGGAAAGTGACTCCTAAAAAATAGGAGAGCTGGTGTGTGCCGAATTTCTTCCTCCTAATAAGGTTAGGTTGTGCTGAAATTCTAATGGGTTTGATTAATGTTATTAGGCTTTTAATTATATGATACATTATCATTTAACAAACCACTCACTCATATGGGTCGAATTATGTCGCACATAATTAAATACCCATAATCCTAACAACTAGTGATTTATATTAAAAGCCCATTACATTAATGGACTATGTATTATTTATTATTTAACACATAAATCATAAAACCCTGAATTATTATTGATTAATCAAATTAATCATCTTAATAATTCAATTACTACAAAGAGAGAATCTTTGTAACCAATCCAGATCTTTATTATGTGTGATCTATAGGTTCATTCAATGTTGGTAATGAGCCTAAAATTAATTTAAAACCCATAAATCATGATTAGCCTCTAGCAAGACATTATGATTACCCAAATTGAAATGAATGCCAATTACGAATCAACATAACCTAATTAAAAAAAATAAACAACTTTTTGCCTATTGATAGCATGATTAGCATAAGGTATGGAACCCGGTCACCCTTATTTATGCTAAAACATTTCCTTGATCTGTAAGTGATCCTGGCTAAGTTAAACAAATGATAACACCTATCACTTTGTTTGGGTGTAGCCACACACTACTCATTTTCACTAATCAAGTGGCCCATGATATCTTCTCTATCTTCGAGAGTGGCAATCCCTTCACTTCACGCATGCTTCTTAGCATGACTTATGGCATGCCCAATCATACCCATACTTGTTACTCATTACAAATATCATTAGGCATACGTCAAAGTATATGAGAAATCACCTAAGAATCCATAGTGATTTCAGGTCGAGGGATTCTGGTATAAGCATTATATGAGAAATATTTATGACCTTTCAACCGTGTAGTATTCTCATAAGCGGATTGATCCAAAACATTGTTCTCTAACATGTTCTATGTTCTCTGATTGATATCTCATATCCTATGACCAGTAAAACATGATCATCTCACAAAGTACATACTAGTATTGGTTCATTGTGATTCCCATGACAATAATCGACTATGGATATTTAGAATAGTATTCTTTTATGCTTTAAGGCTTTACTATCCAAATCACATATTTGATAACTTAAGTAGAATCACTATTAATGGATGTTTTACCAAATTAAACATGCACATGAATAATAATGAGACAAAATAATGCCTCATAATATATATATATAATATAATCTGGATACAATGCATTGGGGCTAGGGCTTCCACTAACATTGCCCGCTTTACTTGGAAGAACTAAAGAAGAATGGAGGTGAGGCTTCCACTTCATGTATCTATGTTATAGAAGTCAATCTATCTATTTCTTTATCATGGGTATTAGATACCAGAAGTGGTTCTCACATTTGTTCAAATTTGCAAGGACTCAGAAATATGAGGATCTTGGCTAAAGGTGAAGTCGACCTAAGAGTTGGGAATTGGGAAAGGTTTGTTGCTCTAGGTATGAGATTTTTATTTGACTTTACCTAGTGGACTTGTAATTCTTGTGAAGAATTGTTATTATGTTCCTGCTATGAGTAGGAATATTATTTCGATTTCATGTTTGGATTTGTTAGAATTGTGCCCTTGTCCAATCATTAATGTGCATTGTCATTCAATTATTTAATAAAGAAGTATTTCATTTCTATGAAATATTATCTGTTTTATGAAGATAAAACTCCATGAATAGTTTATTCTT
>CAODLS010470364.1:0-10173 GCA_948243855.1 Flueggea neowawraea | reverse complement strand
TACTCATCAAGTGGCCAAGAGATATCACTCTTCAAAAGAGGAACAAATTCATCACTCTCACAATCACTCCTCTACATGATTCATGACATATCCAATCATAGCCTTTATTGTTACCCTGTTACGGATAACATTTGACTAAGTTAAAACATGTGATTCCTCATGTAGGAGTCGATAGTGAGTTTCAGTCAAAGGACTCAAACATTACCACTGCAAGAAAGCTACTTTGTGATAGCGATCCATGAAGTGCTTTCATACGGGCCAGTCCAATACATGTTCGCCAACATGCATCTATGTTCTAAGTTGATATCTCATATCCATAATCACTAAAACGTGACCATATACTTAGCAATATACTAATCTTTAATTCATTATCATTCCCATGATAATGATCGATTAGGGACATTTAGAATAGTATTCCTTTTATCTATATGGTTTTACTATCAAGTCACGTACTTGAGGGCATAAAGAAAGAATAAACTATTCATAGAGTTTTATCTTCATAAAACAAATGATATTTCATAGAAATGAAATGCCTCTTTATTATTAAATAAACCGAAATAACAATGTTTACATGATTGGGCTAGGGCACAAAACTAACAAGTCAAACCTTCATTAATGATCATTATCTTCAGCTAATAAATGACCAATGAAAACTAAGAGGGAGTGTATGCCTTTCAGTTGAGTCAAACAATAAATTAGATGCCCTTATAAAATAAAAAATAACTTGATTTGTTGTTCTCTTAACATGAAAAATTTTGCAATATAAGTCTGCTTTGATCAATCTACAGTCCTCTAAGTTCTCTATCTTCTCTTCTCTTCCCTTCACTCCAAGCTTTTATAAATTTGAGTTAAGGCATTATGAAGAAGACAAACTTGTAGAGTTATAACAAGTGATGTGTCATTTAGCAACATAATCTGGGCAGAATATAAATATGGTTAAGCAGTTATAATACAAGAATCATAGTTAAGGGAAAGTTATAAACACTAATTCATTTTAGAATATGACATAAGAGCAGGATATTAATGACATAAAGTTAATAAAATATATTTTTTGAAGGTCAAAGTTACAACATTAACAAATTAAAAAATATTACAATTAATAGAAATTCCAAACAAAAACTTGTGAAAGAGGAAATTAATAAATAATAAGTATGAAAGATAAGGGATAAAATGGATAAGAAATGAGTATTTCTCTACTAATTATTCTTCACTTTCGAATTATCTTATTCTTTACTTTCGAGTTATTTCATGATAAAGGACCAACTGATCTTGCTATACAATCTCATAAATTTAAGAAGCATGTCAGTAGCAGTTGCTGTATTATAAGGATATGTTGACATTCTTCGATATCAACAAGGGCAATAATCAAATAAGACAATAAAGAAGTTGGGATAATAATACACAAAACAATTATTAATCTCAAATGCTACAAGGCCATGAATATTATATATACACTAACAAACTAAAGGATGAAAAAAAACTAAGATACCAATACTTGTGAAGGCCAAATATTTGGCCGATCCCAACAATTAAATAAGTATTAGCAGCCATGTTCTTATGGCATCGCTAAGATGAATTAGTGTTGTCGTTGAGTTAGGGATTGAATTGTAGCGTTCTGAAAATACAGGGATAGAATGGAAAATTCAACCAAACTATACCAGCCGCATTGCCATTGGTCCTAAAATCTTCCTATCCTGGAATCGCCGGCTTTTGACATTTGACTCGTTGACATAGTAATAATTTATTTAATTTATAAAATAATTAATTTATATTAGTTACTGGTAAAAAAAATAAAAATCAAAATATCCACCGGAAATTAAAAAACGGATCATAACAAATTCCTCCGCCTTCACTTTCATCGACGAGAGTAGTAATAAACGAGAACCCGATCAAATACCGCCGGAGTAAGAATATGGGGGATTCTTGAAATGACATCGCCACCGCCTTTCCAAGAAGCACCTCGTTGCGACGTCTGCAAATGCGGCTTCAACACTTTCCGTCGAAGGGTATTTCCGTCTTTCTAATCCCCGCGTGGTTACTGGTTTCCGACTTGCAATTTGATGCGATGAAGTTTCTTTGCTTTTAATTTAATTTGTTTATTGATCGCATTGAATTAAGTGATTTTGTTGTTTTATATTCTGTTTGGGATTTGTGTCTTTGAATTAACTGTCCATGGGCGCGTTTGTGTGTGTTGCAGCACCATTGCCGGTGTTGTGGGAGGACATTATGCCATGAGCATTCTTCGAACCAAATGGTATTGTGTTGTTTTTGTTCAGTCATTTCTGTTTCAATGAGCTAGTGATCGGCTTTGATTAACCCCTAATTCTCTTTGTTCTCTTTATAGGCTCTACCGCAGTTTGGCATCTTTTCAAATGTTAGAGTTTGTGCTGATTGTTTTAACAATTTGTCTCGGTAATCAATCCCTGTTCCTTCTATTGAATTGTTATTCAACAGTTATACATATAAGGTCAAAGTTTTGAGCATGTGATTGGAATTAGATGTAGAACTTGTGTGTTGGAACTATTGAGAAACTGGGACAGTTTTTTGGAGAGATAAGTTTGAGGTTAAGTGGGATGAATGCTGCTAATGAAGATCAACTTTTGATAACTGGGAAACAGTATGATGCTAAGTACGGCATTTGAAAGATTTGCCAATTTGATGAAGAGACAGATTTTCTGATTGGTTAGCATATGTTAAGTGAGGTTATCATTTGTGCTCAACTGGCTGCTAAATGTTATATTTCTGGTGTAGTTTTACTCTTAAGCATTGTAGTTGCACCAATGTTGGGGTTTTTTTGGGGAAACTTTAAGTAGATAAGACGTTTGAGTTCTATTAACACTTTCTTCATATGTATATTTGAGACAATGAATGCTGATTTGTTGGAATCGATGGAGATTGAGGCCAATTCTTTAACACCATGGCTTATTTCTTTTCTTATTAAAGGCTGGCAATGGAAATGTTTTTTAGTTAGAATAGAATATCAAGCTGGAACAAGATATTTTATGCTATATCTGGTATCTTAAATTATTTGGCATAAAAGTAAGCTTCTTTGGTTTTGGCATAGTATCAAATAATGTTCCTTTATAGACAGAAATGAAAAGAGAACATATATTGGGCTTGTTGAATGGGTTTAGGTTTTGGCATGGAAACACAAGCACTTTTGTTCTTTCCTTTTACTATAGGCAGAATTCAGTTGTTATGGAGGGTGATAGGGTTAAGTTCCTTTTATGATGAGAATTCACAAGATAACAAAAGGTAGAGAGAGTGAGAGAGACTAGATCTATGATTTATGCTCAGAGCATTGTTTTGAAAAGCACATTAAGATGCAGTGGCACTTGGATCCTATGTGCAAGGCTAAGGGGTTTGCCTGAGCTATAGTAGGGGCATAAATAATTATATGGTTGAGAGGGGATAGAAAGAGGGAGAGGGAGAGAGGGAATAAAGAACAGAATTAAAAATCAGGAAAGACGAAAAATATGAGAGAGAGAGAGAGAGAGATTTTAGCAGTGTGCATTGAAGAAGCCTTTGCGAGAGCGTGAGTTAAAGAAGAGAAAATGGTGTTCATGGGTTGACAGAAGAGTAATAGGGCTCAAGACTTGAGTTTTACTTTTAATGAGAAAGGATGGTTAGATGTTTTGTTTTTATTGTAAGCTCACTTTCTAGTGTTCAGAATTAACGGTGGAGAATCATCAAGGAAATTTCTTAAAAAAACTAAAAGACAAGTTCCTACCAAAGGCGCACAACTTGGGCCTTCACTCAGGCGTGTGCATCATGGCTGAGGTGTCTACTTGAGTGGTAGAGGATGCCTCTAGGCTGCTGAGGTGCACCCCTTGGAGCCTGGAGGTGCCTCTTTGACGAATATGGCTCAGAGTGATGCGCTATTACTTATGGTTTTCATTCAGAAAAGGTGGGTGAATTAGAACTCACACTACAGGAAATGAAAAATTGTATACATGAGCCGAGTAAGCATATTGTTTCTTTGGGGAAAAAACCCCTCGTAGATTTAGATGCATTTGATGTAGGAAGAATTGATATTGTGTTTTTCTAGCTATTTAAAAATGCCCACTACTTATGCATCATTTATCTAAGATCCCTTTGAGCAATTGCTATGGCAGGAGTGTAGAAAAAGGAAAAATAAACATACATGAAATCGGATGATACTCTCAAAGAGTTTAGGATTACACACAATTGCAATATGTGGAAGAAAATGATATGGTTGGCTGAATTCTGGGTACTGGTTAAGTTTCTGATGGTCATAAGTTGAGCTTCTTGTTATGGCAAAATCGTTGGTGTAACTCAAACAGCGTTGTATTTACTTGTGTTATAAAACGAATGCCTGTTTTGGAATGAAGGCCAAAGCATACAGATCCCAAAATAAGCATATCCCAAATTGTTCTTTCAGAGAAGAAATCACAGAGAGTTGTGACCCTTAAATATTTTAGGAAGATGGGTGGATGAATTTACTGTGTTTATTTGGAATAAGCTTATTTCCGAGCTGGGGTTTCTGAAAATTTCTCTGCTTTTTGTGCTTAATTTTTATTGTATGCTTGAGTAATGTCACTAAACATATGTTATGCATTCTCTGCTTTCACAGCCTACTGGAATGCTTTAATGCTTCCACTTTGTTTTTTCAGATCAGTAAAAGTTGATCCTCAGCTATCTCGGGATGAAGTTAACTCTGTAACTAATGAAGTTTCAAGATTAGGCATTGGTGCTGAAGTAGACTCAAAAACACAATCAAATACACTGCCTCAATCCAGTACAGGTGTTGTAGACTGCAAGTGTGGTATGCCCTTGTGCATCTGTGAAGCTCCAGTTCCTGCCAAAGAAGAACTTACCCCTCAGGTATGAATTCTTCAGTTTTATTGATACATCTCTGCTGCCTATGAACCTCATGTACTGAATTTGTTTATTATTTGGCAGGCAAAATCCTCTTCCACCTTTACATCTCAGGTGCATCCAAGGCCAAAGAAGATAGATGCCATTTCAAAGAACACAGGTTCTACTTCAAACAGCAAGCCTAGGTATGCTTTCTTTGAATATCAATATCTTTTTTCTACGTAAATAATTCTTTTTATTAGCTTATGTACGATGACAGCTAGATGTGCACAACACACACGTACAGTATTTTGATTGAGAAATACCAAAAAAAGACCTATTTGAATATCAGGGTGTCAAGGAAGTAGTGCAGAAACAAGGGCACGCATAAATTTGTTCGGGCTGAATGAAAATTTAACTTCCTTACAAGTAAAAATCCTTTTGGTTTCCTCTCTTTCCATACAATCCTAATGGATGTAGGAGGAACTATAGAGGATTTGTTTTCGCATCCATTTGTGTGTTAATGATGAGAGTTCCTTTATAAATGCCTAGTTAGACCCTATAAATTCAATCCCCAAAAGTGAATAAACTAGGTTCAACAGGTGCTTAATACACTTGCGGAGCAGCGAAAATGTTGACTGATTCTACTTCTTATTCGGGTGTAGAGTGTATATTACATGATATTGCCTCTTTTAAAGATTGCTAACGTCTAATGCTTTATAATGCAGGTTCCCAATGAATAGTATTTTTTTTTCAATGTCTTTTAGGCTAACATACTAAGTTACATCCATATTCAATTTGATGTACCAAATGAGCTGGAAGATAAATTTTGAATTCGTTGATCAAGACTTGCTTTACTGAGAAATCCTTAAACATTACATAAGTATCTTTGTTTATTTGTGATTTGTGACTGTAGGTAAAATGCTTGTCATCTCATAATAAAATGAATGTTACTTTATGTAGGGCACTTGGGTCAATTCTGATGGCTCTTCTGCGTTGCAACATGTTTATGCTTTTATGTTGCCTCATGTCTATAGATTTGTTTAGATCTAACCTTTTCATTTATAGGGCTGGCAAGTGATTGTATTTTCATGAGATGACATTTTTAAATGTCTAAGACCTGTAAAAACTGTGCAGTTCAGTTTCCAATCATGGGAAAATGACAAATGGTGCTATAGATAAACCCCAGATGGATTATGAAGACAGTGGTGAGGTAAAATCCACTATAATTCATAGCTTCTCAACCTGGTTCAGGATTTTTTACTAGTTTGATTCAGTTTGTATCATGAGTTTAATATGATTTTGCTTAGGGCTTGAGGGAAGCTATAAAGAATGATGATGCAGTTGCAGTCAAGAAGCTTCTGGGTCAGGTATTAATTGCCTGATGCAAATTAAAAAGGAGAGAATAAGTCAATATCAAATTGATTTGGACAGTGGAATTAAATAATTTTTCTTTGACAGGGGCTGGATGCAAATTATCATGACAATCAAGGATTGTCTTTACTACATCTGGTGATGGATCTCTCTCTCTCTCTCTCTCGCTCTCTGGCCTTTTCGTGTGCCAGTCTATTCTTTGCTAAGAAAAAGTAAAGCTATTTACTGGGATTTTTGTTTTTGCGTAGGCTGCTCTATTTAATCGGACTGATATAGCTATAATCCTCATGGAATCTGGAGCAAGCCTAGACTACAAGAATGCACAAGGTAATTGATTAATTGGAGTCATGATATTTTGTTTCAATGAATTGTGAGGGCTATAAGAGGAAATTCAATGATAATGGTTAGGTATTGGTTGACAGTTTGATGCATATTCGTGAAAGAGTTTTAAAATGCCATACTTCTTTGAAATTTACTTTCTGAAAGACTGAATGTTTATAGAATGTCATCCTGACCATCTTAAAGATAGTGAAATAGTTCTGTGTTCTTTATCATTTTTTAGTTATGCTCAGGGAAGAAAACGAAAGAAAGAAAGGTTAAAAACTTAAATATGCGTCTAGAAGGGTTCATAGATAGTAGCTTTTGAATTTAGACTTGATTTCATATTTCTTATTTTAAAAAGATTTGCATTTGTTAGTTTGAAAGATCAAGTCAAGGCTTAACTACTGAAAAAGATCCCAAACTCTGATTTTTGTGAAAAATTTGTCCCATCTTTCAAACATAGCCTAAAAAATGTGGCATTTAGAACTTGTATCAAGATTGTTGTACCATTAAATCCGTATATGGCTTGGTGCTTCATCACTATTGATGACACGGATATTGACATTAGTAATTTGGCAGAAAGGAACTTCATCCTCAACCAATAATGATACTGTTTTGCATTGATTTTTTTTTTAAATTTTCATTCTCACATTCAACCATTTTTGTTTTTGGCTTTCTGTTTGCATTGGTCAATTATTCCTTCAACTGCACCACTATTCACCAGAGTTTAGTATAGCAACTGAGCCACCACCACTTTCAAATTTCAGAATGGCGCTGAACCATCTCCTTCACATCCCTTACCACCACTTAGCATTAGTGTTGTGTTAGGAATGCATTTCAAGCGTTTAACACAAAACAAGACTTTGACCCGCACGATGTTGCGGATTTATTATTTAATTTATTTACTAATGACTTTATTAATTTTATGCTTGAAAAACATCATATTATAATTTATAAATTTATTTAAAATGTGATTGAGCAAATGTGAACGTGGCTATAATGTTTTTTTTTTCACCATTTCAAGAACTCACATTGGAATTAATTTAAAAAAGAATGATACAATTAAAGAAGTTATAATTAAAAATATTGATCAATCCAGGATAACTCACAGATAATAGTTTCATCAATCTTACAGATAAAAGCAGTGTTTTATTTTCAGTTAAATTACATTAAAATTTAAATATTTGTGTAATTTATATTCAAACAAATAAAGTAGCTAAAAATCAGAGAAAAAAGAACTTGAGAAGTGCCTAATGCTCTTTTCTATTGAAAATAATTAACATTAAATTTCATCCATTATTAAGTTGCAAAATTTACCATAAAACACTTGGAGACATATATGCTACTGACATTTGAGATTGATGTTTTGGTAGAGCTCATCTTGTTTGATTTTGTTTGCAGACAATTCTATTATACTGAAACTAAATTCAAATACTTGGTTGTAATTTTTTCATAGCAACTATTTCAAAAAGAGAGAATAAAAAACACAGATTAAAAATCAACATACAAACATTCACAAAAATTGATCAAATCAACAAACAGCTAGATGGCAATATCTGAGAACCATATACTCCCTGTTAAATCCAAACCGATACTTGTTGATCAAGAATAGTAGATTTACAATGTCTTATATCAATTTACATTACAATGCAACAATGAACTTCTAAATGTAAAAATTCAATATTATTCGCCAAAACAAGTGAAAATTCAATAGAATTACAATTCCACTTTACCTAATTTAACTACAATAAATTTCCTTGATCATATCTTAATCCTACAACCCAACCCAAAAATTGTATCCCTAGACTGCAAAATATTATTAAATTTCGTAACTAAAGTTCTTCTAGGTATTCTTAATATAATTGGTAAATAAGATATTTAAAACTTCCAAATTGGTAGGAGCGGCAAAAATATGATTTTGTTTAGGACCTAACAAAAATGAAGGAAATTCGTGCCAAATTAGATAAATCAATTTATCAGATAAATAGAATTGGATTAAACTACAAACAGTTTTAGAACCTTTTCCATTTTTTTTATTGATATTACTTTTAAAATTTAAACTTTTATGATATACTTTTATATTGAAAAAATCCCAACAAAATATAAACTCAAAAGAAGATGACTATTAACATTGAATATAATTATAAATAATACTAAGATAATTATAAACTCAAAGAAGATAGCAATTTTTAGAATTTAAACTTTTGTGATAATTTTGTTTAGTGCTCTTGTTTGCTAAACTCTAAAAAACGACATTTGATAGCCAAAAATGCGATTTTAGTGATATTACTGAATTATAAAGTCAAAAATTGTAATCCAAAAATGCTTATCATTTGGAAAAAGCAACAGTTGATGTTTTAAAAATGTAACTTTTTGGCGATAATACTGAAATTTTATTCTTCAAAAATGAAAAAAATCAATTTAATAAATAATATGTAATGATGTCAAATTGACACTATATTCACAATAATTAAAAGATAATATAATTATTTCACTTCCGTCGAAGTTATACTATATGTAAGCTCATATATGTATTGTATCTTTTTTACTCGAAATCGTTTGTGAAGATTGGCCACTTGCAAAGATTCTGAAAAAAAAAAAAGTTTTAGAGATATATAGTTAGCAACAACTATAATTTACACCGATCAAGAAAAAAAAAACTATAATTCACAATTTGTAGAGAAATTAATACACATAAAATAAAAGAAGAGAAACATGGCACTTTTTTACTACCTAGTACAATAGTAGTGCATCAAACCTGTTGAGCTCAAGAATGAAGGTGAGATGCCGATTCATGTTGCCTAAATTGAAATAGATTAAAATCTCGTAGACAAAGGTTAATAATGTTCTTGCCTTTGCGACCTAGAATCGGCACCATCCTAAGTTAGAGCCTGCACAGTTTCTCCATAAAGAAAAACATTATTTAGCATCTAAGGGCAGCTCCAATTTTTGTCAAACCTTAAACCAATCAATCCTCTCAACTTCCTCTTGCCTATCTTTAGTGGGCCTTGTAAAAAATTCAATTTTGCAACATATAAAATTAAAAAGATAATATACGAAGAAGTGCAAATCAATACAAAGCCTTTTTTATTTTAAAAGTTATCTTCAAATTTGTGAAGATCATTCTGTGGTATTTATTTTCTGACGAAACCATTTAGTAATTTTTATAATATTTATAAGTGTTGAGAATAAATGAAGATATAATAAGATAAATATTAAAGTTGAATTAAGATAATGACAAATTTGATAACAGATGCTTGTAGCATATTTGAATTCATCAGATAAACCTTTTAAATTTACTTAATGTTTGGTTAAAAGTTAAAATAATGGAAATGTAATTATTTAAAATATTCAAGGCTATAATTGTGTAAAAAAGTTTTACCTCCTCAATCCTCGCTTTTATTAGTAGTATGATTAACAGAAGAGTGACAATAGAAAAATTTTGATACAAAAGTAAAATTTCAAAGCTGTTTTTCAAAAAGTAATTAAGCGGTAAGTTCATTACATGTTTTCATGTGGATTTATATATCTCCTTCTCTGTAGGGGAAACACCATTGGACTGTGCTCCAGCTACTTTGCAATTCAAGATGAGACAGAAAATGAACGAAATGAGAACAGGTGCGAGCATTTGAGAGCAAAGACATGGTTACGATCTAAAGG
>CAODLS010470348.1:0-10046 GCA_948243855.1 Flueggea neowawraea | reverse complement strand
CCTTGAGGTGTTTCATCATGTCAAATGCGTCCATAGTTTCAAATTATTTTTTTGCAAATTTGCAACCATGGTTGCAAGCATAAGACTTATGACATAAGTTGAGTCACTTGAATGCTTCTTATAAGCATCCTTTTGTGCTCTTGGGGTATTTGATGCTGGTACAGGAGGAAGCTCTGTATCAAGGACATAACTCTTCATCTCTTGCTTAAGAACAATTCTTAAGTTTCGAGACCAATTGAGGAAGTTAGTCCCGCTCAATTTGTCCTTTTTAAGGATTGATCGCGATGTAAAGGTTAATGTGTTGTTGTTTGTTGCCATCATATCTATATACAAAATATGCAAAGTTTTAATAAGAGGTCTTTGAAATAACTCCCACTAAATTTAACATCTCTAAAGTTAAAACAAGTAGTGGGTACAAGATCCATATTTCACTCAAATTTAAGACAACTGAGCTAGTCCTTAACCTTAGCTATTTAGGTAGAAACTCATTTCCATTATGTCATATATAACTCTTGTATTTCTAGGGATTTTGACATCTCATTTCCTGGCATATAAATCCCTTTTATGCCTTAGGCCCAAAACTGCTTTGATAGCCATGTTAAGTCAAACCATAACCAAAATATAGATAACTGTTATCTACCTATTGCCTCACTAAGGTAACCAGGTGCACCCTGCGGAGGCAGAAACTACAACACAGATGAACAAAGCCTTGACAGGTATTGATTATGGAAGACGTTTTCTTGACTTACTATTTTATAGGGATTAGGTTTGTTTTGTGAGATTAAACATACATTCATTCATGGCATATATTCATCACATGTATATATAGCATAATGTAAACATGTCATGACAAAGCCCAAATCTAAGTTGTTCTTTTCATAAGCGAATGTGAACGATCAGGGTTAACCTAGGGCGTTCTTCGATCTTCATCACAACAAATGACCTCCATCTTCTTTTTCAAACAATATATATATATTTCTATACTAACCTGTTCTAAAAGAAATAGGCACATTCACCAATAACGACACACATGTCGTATTTGAAACAGACACATTTGGCCAACCCTTTACAAAACTTAAATCCAATCACATGGGTTAATTGGGCTCTGTCATGCACCATGCATATTGAATCATCATTCAACAAAATCATAATCCAATTATGATAATAATCAAAAATCTATATTGATTAAGTGTAAAGCGGTTTTTTGCAAGCCGGTTGCGAATTAGGTTTATAATTCGCATTGCTCATGAGACGAGATGATAATTTTAAAGCTCCAATATGTATTAATCTCATTAATACCTAAATCTTATAATCACATTATGATTTAGCTCATTTATAATCTTATTATAAAAATCGCATATATAAAACCTAATTGGCTTTTTAAGTGAATCTTAACATCTTATGCAAGTTCAACACTCCATTCGACCATTAAATATATAAAACCATTTTTATCTTGCTAAATTAATCCCTAAACAAGTGTTATTAATTCAGCAACAACATGACAACAAGGCTGAATAGATCAAACATATCAATTTATATCACATATAAAAGAAATCATATATGTTGATGGTGCAAGTGGCTCTGATACCACTGTTGGAATTCATTGCTCGTTTATGACATTCATAATAAAAAATGCAGCGAAAATAACAAAAATTTTATGCCTTGAATTCCAGCAAGGACCCATGCACATCATCATATATGATTAGGGTTAGAAGATTTACCGTATATCCAAAGTTTGAACGTTCAATCATATGATGTTTTGGTGTAGCTCTTAGTACTCCAAACTTCGAACCACCTTGCAAACTCATGTTTCCTTTGCGCGAATGTGTCTAGAGGTATCCACACAAACGAACTTACCTTGGATCGGTGGAGTGTACTAACACTTCTTTTAGAATCTCTATTCTAAAACTCACAAAATAATTTTCTCTCTTTGTAAGTGGCACTCACAAATTCAGTTTTTCCTTAAAAGGAGTGAACCCTATTTATAGGCATATTAGGAGACCTAAATAGGTTCATAAGGAATCTGAAATTCCCTTCCTTATCCTTAAAAAATTCGGCCAACATCCTATTCAAGCAATAGTGTGCCGAATTTCCTATATAGTCTTACTAGGTTTGCCTATTCTTGTCGTACAAGAATAAACACTTCCTAATTAATTTTGTCACATACAAATTAGGGTTTTATTTTCCTTATCAAACAAGAATAAAACTCCTAATTATTCATGGACTCCTAATTAGTTAATGCATGTGCCGAATTCATCCTTGTCACACAAGAAAAGTGACTCCTAAAAAATAGGAAAGTAGAGTCAAATTTCTCCCTCCCTTTTTAGGTTTATTGTGCTGAATTTTCGTGCTCCTAATTAAGTTAGGTTTATCCATAATTCACATGGGTTCATTAATGTTATTGAGCTTTTGATTATATGATACATTATCATAAAATAAATCACTCACATAGGCTGAATTAGGTCACACATAATTAAATAATTATAACCATGATAATTGGTGATCCATATTAAAAGCCCATTACATTAATGGACCATGTATTAAATATTATTTAACACATAAATCATAAAACCCTGAATTATTGTTGATTAATTAAATTAATTATCTTAATAATTCAATCATCGTAAAGGGAGAGCCTTTGTAACCAATCCAATTTATTCTTGTGTGTGACCCAATATGCTCGCTTGAAATTGGCAATGGATCTTGTCCCAAACCTTTGGGCCCAAAGTCTATAAGCGGTATCTAGTAATACATTATGACAACCCAAAAACGAGTGGATGTCGGTGATCCGAGTTAAGCTTTCACAGTCTGATATTTAGTCCTTCTATCTCATGATATCTCATCTAAGCATAAGACATGGTCACATGTCAACCTTATATTGTTTAGCATATTTCTTGATCTCAAGTAGATTGATATAACAAATGGCATTGATAAATCCCTTTATCAATTCATTCGAGTATGCATACATTCCATAAATCCTACTCATCAAGTGGCCAAGAGATATCATTCTTCATAAGAGGAACAAATCCATCACTCTCACTATCACTCCTCTACATGATTTATGACATATCCAATCATAGCCTTTATTGTTATCCTGTTACGGATAACGTTTGACTAAGTCAAAAAATGTGATTCCTCATGTAGGAGTCAATAGCGAGTTTCAGTCTGAGGACTCAAATATCACTACTGCATGAAATTTACTTTGTGAGAACAATCCATGAAGTGCTTTCATAGCGGACCAGTCCAATACATGTTCTCCAATATGTATCTATGTTCTAAGTTGATATCTTGTATCCATAATCAGTAAAACATGATTATCCACTTAATAACATACTAATCTTAATTTATTATCATTCCCATGATAATGATCGATTAGGGACATGTGGAATAGTTTCCCTATCATCCTTATGGTTTACTATCAAGTCAAGAACTTGATGGCATACGGAAGAATAAACCATTCATGGAGTTTTATCTTCATAAAACAAATACTTTTTGTAGAAATAAAATGCGTCTTTTTTATTAAATAAACCAAATGACAATGTATACATGATTGGACTATGGAACAAAACTAACAAGGCATTCCCAACCTAATCATTATCTGGATGAAATGCATGAGATTTTCTATGTGTATCAGCATGTGGTGAACGAAACGTGTCAACAGTGTCTCAGTCAGCCAATCTCTCTCTCCTGCGAATTCCTCGTACCATGATTCTACATATGAAAATGCAATGTCAAATGTCACATAATTTGTGCAATCCAAAAGCTATGCACATGTGACTACCCATTAAAGATCTAATCCATACTCTAATACCAATAAGTATAACACACATACCCTTATAATAGATATTCACATAACTCTATAACACATATCAATATAAGCATAATAATACCAAAGAAATAGCAACAAGTTCAATCTATCGATACCATTACATTAATAATATCAGAGTGCACAACATATAAGACAAGAAAACTCTATCAACTGGATACAACAGATGATGAGCCACTGATCTCATCTTCAACACTGTATATGCATATGTGTGATGGAGAGAAAGAGTGATTGAGGCATTTTGACCTCTGTCATGTATGTGTATCTCAAACTCTGAAAATTGGCTCAAATCTAATTTTTGATGTAGTACAAATACACGTTCCAAATTCCCAGCATGCCTCTGGAATATTTTCTAAATGTTGCTCACATAATAGACATAATCACACGATTCCTTTCAATATAGAATGCGTATGTGCGGCTATATGTATGCAATGCTCAGTGATGCATGTTTTGATTTGGACACTTCTAATATACACTTATACGTATATGTGGAATGATTCAAGACATTATCATCAGTTTTAAACCCTCTATTAGGCATATATTAGTCAGTAGCAACTGATGTGGTAAAAATCTAGCCAATTTACTCATTCTGGCTAGTTTGCATTATACTCTTCCATCGATGACCAAATGAACTTGTATCTTTGTCAAATTTTAAAAACATATAATAAACATAGAAGGGGCTATGTATACAAAAAATCAGACCCTAAATCCTTCAATTGAACTCTATGCACATAGTAGTCCCTTTTTACACTAATTTAGCTACTGACCATTATACACATACATAGCCTCTAAAATTTTATAGACATATTCTAAGAACTTAAATAAAAAAATTTCATGTTTTAAACATTGGCTATATCCATTTATAAATTCCTCAAAATAGCAGCACAAGTACAGACTGAAATCTTATTGCTAACAACCTCATCTATCAGTTCATATGTCTTTATGCTCAAATCTTGTTCCAATCATTATTAGACTTATAAATACATTTTTTAATGAATAATAAAAATATAGGAATGAAGAGAAACACCTACCACTCTTTTAATATACTGATGGTGCAAGAACCCAAAAGTTAAAATGTCTAGCTGAAGTGCATTTCCCTTCCTTTCTCAACCTTCCTCTCTTATTTTCTCTCAATTCAGAGATCAAAAAGTGCAAACAATGAGACCTAAATGTTGGATCATGGGTGATAAACATTACGTTCCTTTTATGTTTTGATTATGTGCAAAATATTTGACTTAGAGTTAAACATGGTGGAAAGCTCAGAATCCCGAAACAAGCCACTGAAATTGCCACAACGTACGTTATCTATGTACAACGTACATTGTGGATATGCAACATATGTAGAGATATACACGATACATGTAGACGTGGCGTGGAATACATACATAAGCCACTAGAATGCTAAAGTACCAAAACAACGTACATTAGGAAATCAAAATGTACGTTATCTGGAGATATGACTATGATCAATGCACGTTAAGCAAGAACAACGTATGCAGACCTCGAGAATTTATAGACAACATATGCAGGCTTGGTACAACATCGTTGTCTTTGGACCAGAAATCTCCAACTGCTATAAATGCACTCCAATGACTAGTTTCTTCAAGGCAATGGTCAAATGGCTTGGACAAGCTATAAATACATCGAGGAAGGACAAAAAACATGGATGATCATATGCTTTCAAGTCTCAAACATTTTTTATCATTCCATCACCCCTAAAACACCAAATTCAAGGTAGAGAGAAGATTATGAGCATCAATCAAACACATGTACTCCTAGCGTAGAGCTTTCAATCTTTTGTAAACATTTGGAATACTCTTTGAGAGTGGGGAAAGATTGGTTGTGAACCTATAAAAACAATATTGTAATGGCTTTAGAAGTTTGAGCTGAAATCAACCTTGGGTAGGCTTTAGAGGGGTGAGCTGTAATTAACCTTGTAGGGTTTAGAGGGGTGAGCTGTAATCAACCTTGTAGGCCTTAGAGGTGTGAGCCACAATCAAACTTGTTGGCTTTAGAGGTGTGAGCCGCAATCAACCTTGGTGTAAGACTTTGTTGGATTGAGCTAGAATCAATCATCGTTATAGTGAAAATCCTAAGTGGTGAGACTTAGGCAGTGGACATAGGCATAGTTGACCGAACCACTATAAATTGCAGTGTTATTTTTTCTTTTCACCTCAACTCGCTTCCGGTCTCGAAACTTAACTAAGGCATTTCTGGGAAAATTCTCCAACACTGGAAGCTTAAACTTTGTTTTCTAAGTATGAGTAGAGATCTGGTTAGGTGGCACCATTAGGTTCAACCACATTGCACCCATTTGACACATGTTCTTTGCATGTTGCTGACATCTAACACTTACTAATTCTTCAGGTTTTTATAATCATCCACTTAGATTATTTATACATCTATCTTAATGTGTTTAAGAAACTACTAGTTCAGTCCTATCTCTTAATAACTTGACTTTTGACCCCCAATTCCGTTACAAGTAAAAATTTTATTATTCTCATAACTCCCTCAAAAATATTATAAAACTATATAGAACATGTATCAATAATATACGCAATGCCAAATGAATGTACAACTATATACGTTATATGTGATGCATGCTCGTATGTATGAAATGGTGGTTACGGTCATGACATATTATTACTATACAAGCAGATATATATACTTATCGTAACTTAAAAACATTCTCAAATGGTTTGCAGTGATAGCAAACAACAAGCATTCATACATAATCAATATTCATTTTAAATTTCTGATTTTGCTGATAACAAGGAAGGCAACTGATTATTAGGCAAAGGACTGAATGGAAATTATAATTTTTTTGGGTATCGGGTTAACTATACCTAATGACTATCTACCTGATAGCTAGGTGTTCTAGACAACGGGTTAACTGTACCAAAAGACTATTCCCCTTATAGCTAGGTGTTCTAGGCAACGAGTTAGCTATGTGCCCAAAGGCTATCCCTCCATTAGCTAGGTGTTCTAGATAAGTATGTTTGGTCGGACATACAGGTTACCACCAACTTTGGTAAGTAGGCCTTGACTGGTTAATGGTATACCAAATGTTACACCTCCGTCAGCTGGGTGTTCAGAACCATATCAAATTATCTAAAGTTTTCCAAACAAGCAGTCATGCATAACAAATGTATAATTACATATGTTAATTAATCAAATCATAATTTCTTCTGAGTACAAATTCATTGTTTAGCATTTCACATATGGAAATTTTAGGGTTTACCAACCTCTTTTTAGTCAAGATTACATGCAAAGTCCAACATGTCAAAAACAATATATATTTTTGAAAACACAGCTTATGTGTTTATTATGACATCCAACTCAACTAAAAGATCCAGTCAAGCACCGCACCTTGATAATCACACAAAGATGAAATTAATATATCAAAATCAGACATGGTAACTGTGGCAATATAAGTATTCATGAAATGCGAATGAAAGATCCCAAACTCTCAATGTTTTCGAAAATTCTAATGCGATAGAATGTCTAAATCTTTCTTTCGATAATTTAACATGTCATAAAATAATATTTCTAGTCCCTCAAGTTTTGAGAAACTACTACTTAGTCCAATAATTATCTTATATTTATATTTCAGACCTCTATTTATTAGAATTCTATATTTCAATCCCTTTGATAGATATTTTACCAAAATCACCTCCACATTCACTCCAATCGAGCCATTCACATACAACTCAATTCCTAACCACCTAAATCACTTCGGATTACATTCCAGCACATGACCCATTAACATACTACTCAAGTTATCATCAAAATCATCAATTTCATCCTCCAATACAAGCCTAAACCCGTGCATGCATTTCAAAAACACTTCAATGATATCTTTCCTTACCAAACCTCTAATATCTCGCCCATTCTGACTAGGTTCTTTGTAGCATTCTGTCTAATTTTGATCCAATCCTTTGGTGTTTGAGATGGTTTTTGGGTGTTTGAAGATGTCTAATGATGATATTTTTGCAAGTTTGGGCGTTGTTAAATCTCGGGAGTGATGAAATTTATGATTCAAAGTTGAAAACACATTTGAGGTATGAATTTACTCACGTAAGGCATGTTGGGGGTCATCTACGTGCATATGGAGAAGCTACGCATGTAGATCCTGATATGGGTTGATATGTGGGATGTTCTAGCCCTCTACATATGAATTTGGGCAGAAATTATGTACTCTGAGGCTTGCACGAGATGGGTCGAGCTCCTAGTTCGGTTCGCCTTGCACCTAGTCATGATCCATAAATGGGTCGTGACAAAGGTGGTATCAGAGCATTAGGTTTTGTAAATCTGGGTTGGTTGTGGAGCTTAGATATATTTGAAAGAGTCAGTCTGATTAGCCTCTGTATACCCTTCTAATTTTTTTCTGTAATACCCGTCCGTTCCAATGAAAATCCCTGTAGTGTTTCCACCAGATATGATAAGATCTTTTGTAGAAAGTCATTCAATTTTGATTGATATTAGTTCAGAATTGATTCTCAAATATTTGAGATGAAGTTTACATGTTTAAAAGATGTTATCTTTGCAAGGCTGGGTGTTGTTGAGCCCTAGGAATGTCCCACACTGGCCCTGAATGAAGGACGTCGAGAAGGCAACCTGGCAAAGCACAACGTATGTTAGCCTCTTCCAAGACGTACGTTGTTTGGAAAACATGCACAATGTACGTTGTACAAAGGTAAGAGATATGTTGTGGGAGTAAAACGTACGTTGTGAATTTCATGACATACGTTGATCATCATTTTCGCAGAACAGAAGCTACTGGACACATTTTTTACCACGAAAACGTACGTTGTACACTTTATAACATACGTTGTGACACCAAAATGTATGTTTCATGAGACAATAATGTACGTTGCCTTTGAAAAACACTGAAATGGTGTGTTTCAATCTGTGGTCGTTTTAAACCCTTAAAACCCTACTTTTTTGTCTGTCACTCTCATTTTTCACACTCTCTCACTCTCAGATTGATCCTCTCTCTTCCTCCCCTCTTCCCAAAAGTTCATAAACATATTTGGAGATAATATTTAAGTTCTAATCACTTATTTTCATCCATTTCATGCATTAAATTTCTGAAATTTGTTTTAGGCCGAAAATGAAATGGATTTTTTTTATTTTGGATGCTTTTGTTGAATTGGGTGTCGTAGGTTGTTATATTATGATTGTTTAAGGTTATATTAACATGAATCAAGCCTTGAATCAAGCCTTGAATCAAGAGATTTGATGAGTTATTGACTGAGCTAGGGTTTAGTTCGGGTTTAAGCCAAATGATGGTGATTCCGAGTTGTTTTTGAGAAACCAATTATAGATTTGAGTTTCTGAGGTTGAGATCAACTTGTATGGGTGTTTGGATTCAATTTTTATCGGTTGAATCGAGATTTCGGTGTTTTTGAGAATAAGTTTCTGTCCTTAGTAGTTTTGTAAATTTCTAAAAGTTTTACCTAGATTTGTAATTTTGGAAACATGAAGTTTGGATTTGTAATTTTGAAAAACTTGGAAGCAAATTTGAAAATTTTGAGGAATACGATTTAGATTTGTAATTTTTGAAAACTTTTATGGTCTGATTTGATAATAGAAATGCTTTGGAAATTTTTTAATAAATTCTGAAAAGTTTGGAGACTGAATTGTAATATTTCATCGAGGTCTGAATTTCGATGAGCATTAGACTTTTGTTTGAAAATATAATTTCTGACACCTCTAGCGTTTGAGTCTGCATTTGCATTTCATGCATGTTCTGTATTGCCACAGTCACCATGATGAACACATATTCATACGTATTTATGTGCATCAATTCATATTGTTTTGAATACAAATTGAGTGTTTGTCATTAGTTTTGGTACTTCTACGCTTTCTATTGTGTTTTGCAGGTTAAGTGATGATGTCTTGGCGAAACGAAGGAAAACAAGTCGAAACAGGGCTTGAACGATGATATTTGAGCCATTGGGAGTGAGACACGACCTTGGAATGGAAAGACACGCCCGTGGGAAGCTTAAGGAAGCAAATCCGTGCAATACTGGACACACACGAACATGAATCTTTAGTCCACGGCCATGGGAGAGACCGTGTAGCCCACTGGAACTTGACAACTGCAACAAACAGACATAAATTCGATCACACGGTCATAGAAGCACTTGACACGGACAAAAAGCGGTGTCCATGTATATGAGGAGGCAAGACACGAACATAAATGGAATTACACGGA
>CAODLS010470339.1:0-36186 GCA_948243855.1 Flueggea neowawraea | reverse complement strand
ATAGTTGAGGGGTTATGGAATAAAAGGATTATAAATGATGTATGCTAAATTTACACTTTAATTCAAGCAAGAACATATCTATTTTCATCTTTTAAATCATTCTTTTGTGATGAAATTCTTATAAAAATTGAAATGTTTGTAGGATGATTTAAATTGGAGAAAAGCAAGTGCAAAAAAGGGTAAAAGAGATGAAGAATAGAAAGATCTCAAGCAAACCCAAAAGGATATGAAAAAAAGAGAAGAAAAGAGGCATGAAGGAGTGCCACGACAGTGGTGGCCAAATGCCACGGCCGTGGTAGATGAGAAGAATGGATTCAGGCATCGCCAAAGATTGCCACTGCCGTGGTGGCCAAAGTGCCACGGTCTTGGCATATTCCGAAGCTTTTCTTGATATTTGTCGAAGATTGCCACGACCGTGTGGCCAAAGTACCACGACCATGGCGAAGGAACAAAATGATCACTTTGTGCCTAAAGTTGGCCACCACGGTCGTGGCATGCTGACGCTGGGATAAGAAAGAGTTGCACGAAAGGGCAACCAAGTGGGGACCAAAGACACATTCTATGGGCATTTTGGAGAGAATATTTGGAGGGTTTTGCGGTCACATGTGGAAGGTATAAATACGCCTTTTATTTTCTATTTGGGGGATCCTAGACATACATTTTCTAGACTCAAAAACATTCTTTTTGTCTATCAATTTTTAGAAAGCTTTAATTAGGGTTTTGAGAGTCAAGGAAGTTTGAAGGTCTTGGACATTCTATCTCATAGTGGCATTGAAGAGGGGTTCTTAACGTCTATCTCTCCTTTATTTCTCCACTTTTTAGCTTGATTTCAATTGTTGTTTTTGTTTTATGTCAAGTATGATAGCTTAGATCTCTTGTTAGGACTTAAAGATGTAAGCTATTGATGAATGTTTGCTTATTAATGAATGAATATTGTGTTTTATGTTCTTAATTTGATGTTTGCCTATGTGAATTGATTTAATGACTTGTTTTAATTGACTATTGTTGAGATTGATCACCTTGATGGTAGGTTAGATAATCTTAGTTGATGGATTGAGAGATGAAGACTAAGAGAGGTCAACTTGCATTAAACTTATATGGTTTATGATAGAGATATACCTAGACCCATAAGGTATTCGATGAAATTTCCAAATGGCTTAATGAACCTAGTTTAGCTAATTGAGGCAGATAGGACCCTTTGTCTAAATGTAGGTATGACTTAAATGACCTTGAGAGATGCTTTAGGTTAGCTTAGTGAAGAGATCATTCATTCCCAAAACCCCATTCATTAATAGCAAATAGGAGTCTTTAGTTGAAATCTCGAAAGTCCTAACGCTTTAGTCATTAATTGTTAATCCTCTTTTGTCAATTGCTTATCTTATTAATCTTGTCTTTTAATCAGAAAACCCAAAAATCAAACCATGTTATTTATTGCTTTTATTTTAAAAATTGATCACATTTAGTACTCGGTCCCTTGAGTTCGATATTCTTGGAATATTTTCAAGTTAAACTACATCGATTCTAGTACACTTGCCAGAGTTCGATCAATAAAACACAAAATGAAGTATATTTTTTTAAGAAACGACCAACCCTATTTATACGTCAATTTAGTTAGGTTGGCCCACATATAAGTGGCACCGCATACAAACCAACTCATCTAAGACCGTGCATGTGTGTAGTGGGATGAATTTTCGAAAGACCCAAATTATCAATATATAACGATCTAATCTGGAAAGTTCAGTAGGTAATTTAGGCTGGTGAAAAATGAAATAATTAAGAATTATGAAATACAAGACGAATAATTTAGAGTATTTTCTTTTTGACAGAAGATAATTCAGGTCATTCATCTTGTAATGATAATTTTGTGGGAATTTTATTCAGCCACTAATTTGGTGGTTGAGACTTTAATATATTTCAATAATTTATTTATTAAAAAACAATCAATTTGTCCTAAGAGCTAATGGCACAAAATGAAATAATTTAGCGGCTTTTGGACGCAATAGGCCAAAATAGAAGTACCCAAATGAGCAATGCAAATACGTACACGCGAAACATAATTAATCACTACATGGACTAAAAAACATAAGCAAATTAACCATAATCTTGTATCATCTATTAAGAGAAATGTACTAGCTAGATTAAATGCAGCCAGAATACTAAAAACACATTAATATTTAAATTTTTAAACGGAAAAATATGTGATACCTAGATTTTGGGGAAATACTGAAGGTTTGTATGGCACGAATCGCGGGGCAAATCTTCTTTGGCAATAACCACATTATTTCTCCAGCTTAATGAATGAGAAATTAGCGACTGCCAAAGAAGATTTGCCCAGTAATTCATGCATACTGTAGCTTTTGGTTTGTGGTTATTCCTTGTAATTAAAAGATTTCTCCCACGATTTGCGTTTCTCCTATGTAGTCTGTTTCGATACAGAAAAATCCTTATGATATCCGAAGCAGAAAGGGATGGAATGATTCTAAAAATATAAATTTACTTCTATAATAGTACTACGTCATAAATTACCGATAATTCAAATTGTTCGCTGCCTCTTATCATAATAGTCAAAAAACAATTTTTTTGAGGTCTAATCTAGCTAACAATAATTCTTTATTTTATAATCAGGAAAGTGTCTATGCTGAAAGAGAAAACTTACCCTTTGAACAGAGATTAATGAATTTTTACTAGAAATTCTGGCTTTATATGTTTTAGTTATAGGTCTTGTCCAAACTTGAAACCGAGCTGATAGTGATACAAGTGGATATACCATCTTTATGTAGGACCTATATATATATATATATATAATTGATTTCTTTTTTAATTAAATTTGTTGTCAAAATATAATCTCAACATTGTAAATGGGAATTGCCAATACTATTTAGTTTAATTAATCTCCAACAAGTGAACAAGTACTTAATCTATTTATTTTCATAAGTTAATTTATCATCTTGTTCAAGTCTCATATAATATTTACATGTGAACGTTTTAAGTTCGAACCTTAGTAAATGTAAGAGGTAAAATAATTGATTTGGACTCTTTGTCCACCCCTTACTTTTTTTAAAAAAAAATATTTGTCCAAGTCTCATATATATACTTCAATTTTAGAAGAATACGTATAGCTTTCTCTTGACAAAAAATAATTGTGGTTAGTATAGTAGATACCGTTTAAATAGGAATTATAAAGAAAGTAAAGAGCACATTGATATCTTCGAGAAGGAAGATTCCATCGCACAAGTTCTTCTTTAAACATCTCTATATATGTTCTGCATGTTTTTACGTGTAGTCATGCATGTGTCATCTACGTAGCTGCGTACACATTTATTCCTCCAAATTTATGATAAAAAATTCAGATAAAAAGTAACTGTTATTGTTTAAAAGGAGACAATTATATAGCATGGTAATTTAACCTCGTTATTTCCCCCCATCCTTTCGTAATTTATGTAATCATTGTAATGCAAATCTTGAAATAACCACATTACCAGAATTGAGTTGAGAAGCATTGCAAAGAATTGAATTAAGGGACAAGCTCAATGAGTTCTGTGTATATATTGGCCTTTCGAAGGGACGATATATAGTGAAAAGAATTGGGACGCAATTCCACGATTGAAAAGTCACCCTCGCATATGCTAATTCATATTCGGCATATTCGTCCTTTTTCATCCCCGAAAAATTCACTTAACTAATTGATCGAACAGTTTAGAAACTTTATAAATAATAAAATAAAAAATTCCATGTATTAACTATTAAGCGGCGCTTTTATGTGCCGAACTCATGAAAATTTTATGCAATCAAGCTTTTTCGATAACATGCCTCGTTAAATGTGAAGGAATTTTACATAATTTTTCTCATCAACAACAACAACAAGGGGTAATAATAACAAGAATAAGAATATTAACAATAATTATAATGATAACAGTAATAATAATAATAATCTGATGATCGCAGCAGTTTACTTATTTTTCGTTCATATAATTTTTTATTTGATAATGAGGAAGTAAATTAAGAAGTATAACTTCTAAAAAAATTGCCAAAAATGGTAATTTATTTGAAAAGCAGTTAACATCAAAATAAATTTAGGTTTATTTTGATATTTATATTTTCTTGATTTCTTATGAAGTAACAAAATATAATCAATCAATGCAAACAATTCAATATTTTAAAAATGAGTGATTCGAACCAAACAAACTCAGAATAAGATAAATGTGTAATTCGAAGACATATAAGAAAAGATAGATAAAGAAATTTGAAGATATGATTCGAGATTTCTTATGAAGTAACCAAATATAATCAGTCAATGAAAAAATTAGATATTTAATATTTTAAAAATCAAATATTTGAACCAAACAAACTCAGAATAAAATGAAGGTGTAATTGGAAGACATATGAAAAAAGATAGTGGTTGTTCCCTTAATTTTAATAGATTAAAACTAAGAGTACAATGCTACCCTTTGATCGAGAAATGCGAGCGTGCTAAGGTGTTTTTAGGTTTTTCTTAAACTAAAAATGACAGATAAAAAATGCACTCGAGAAAATCTGACTCTATTAATTAAAACGATTAATAGTAACAAAGAGTATAAATTGCTAGTTTGAGTCCCTTACTTCTTTTTAGAACAATAATAAGGCAAAAACAATGATGAACGAATGGTAAACTAACGTAAAAATAATGAGGACATGAATTTGGACAACAAAGATTAACACAAAGACTGAGGACAGTAAGGAAAATGATAACTAAGGGCTTGGGATGCTAAATAATGTAGCAGAGACAACTAGAAATAAAATTACAGTATTTATACAGATTGTTGTTTAGTTGATGATGATTGGAGAGGTTCTTCTAATGCTCTTTCTTTGCCAATTTATAGTGTCATCTTGTTTATTGGTTATCGCAAAAATTATCTTAATTTCCTTTGATTCCTCTCAATTTGAAAATGATTTGGCATTCTTCTTGCCTTTCTAATTCTATCTCATAACTGACTTGTCCCTGATATCATGTGTCCCCAAGGAAATATTTCCATTTTGCCACAATTTTCCTTTATTGGTTTGTTAATTTGCCTTCTTCTCTGATTTTGCTCCTCAAGGCAATTGTTTTGGAGATGTCACATCCCCTACATCCTGGTTGGCTTTCCTTTCTGCAGCAAGTTGTTTCTCTTCCTTGTGGCTTTCCTTTTTTGTCAAAATTATACGGTAAACGATTGCACACCGCGTGTTTATGGTTTGAGCAAAACCATGAACACGGATAAAAATCATTTGCTTCAACTATCCTCTAGGTTGGCTTGGAAGTTCCCCTGCATGAAATTGAAGGTCCCTGCAAAAATGGAGTGTCCCTACAAGATTTTTGTCTTCTGCAACAGTTGTTCCAATATTGCAGCTTCAACAATGTTGGAAAATTATGGGGACTTGTGGTGCCAACTATTTGGATTTTCAATCACCATTCTTCCCAGAAACAAAGAAAAATTCTTTGCCAAATAAAGCTCTCTGCAACACTTCTTTCTTGTAAAATTGCTGCAATATTAAAGAAATCATTTGTGGTGGTCAAAGAGACCTACCACTTTAAAATATTTTCTGTAACTTTTTCTTAAAAATTGAAAACTCTTTTAAAAAAATCTTTATTATAGTAGCCATATATGAATTGAACAAAATAGGCTTACTACATTTTTGAGTTTACTCTACTTCATCGGTCACAGAAATAATTATTTTATCCATCCCGTTTTGAACCAAAGCCAAAGACATTTTAAGGTTCAACCCAGGAGAAAAACAAATCTCAGCCAAGTAATCAAGCTAAACCCAAACCGAACCCAATCCTCTTTTTGAACCAGCCCTAAGCAATAATGCTTTTGATCCAAACCAATTCAATAAACAACAAAACCCGAACCAGGCTCATTTAATCAAACCGACCCAGTCAACAAAACCAACCATCTCTTGTTTCTTTTCGATTTCAAAAAAAAAAGGCCAGAGGACAGTCCTCACCCCCTCCTTTCCCCTTTTGTCGTCGATGCCAACAAACACCGAGCCCAACCTCTACATCGCGTCGCCATCGCGTCTCCGGAAAGGGAGCTCTGTCGTGCCATCGCATCTCTGATCAGTGGAAGTTCGTCGTTGGATGGAGGAGGCTCTTGCGTCCCCTGAAGTAGAAGCCTGTCGCGTTTTAGATTAGGGAAACGAGCTATTCGACGCAGCCGGTTTCCCTCAGATCCGTCTCATCAAGCCGCGCCGCCTGGAAGAGAACTCACCGTCGTTCGTCACGACGCTGGCTGGAGGGAGCCCACTCAGTCGCCAAGAGGGTGGGTAATACTCTGCCGAGAGGAAATCGCCGTCCCCGTAAGTCCCATTCTCTTGGCCTCATGTTTATGTCGTCAGTATCGATGTTGAATTCCCAGACACAAATTCCTACAGCTTTTCAGCTTTCGAATTCTCACCTTGACAATCCTTAATTTGCTCTTGCAGTTCCGGGAGTATCCGAGCTCGTATGATAATTTTGGTCACTTTCAGTCAAGGTAAAGACCATTTTTTTTTACTGAGATCAAGTGCTGCTGCAACTGAATTATGAATTGTGTTGTTTGGATTGTGATTTTGTTGTTTTCTTGTGAACAGGGAGTGAGGCTCAGTTATAGTCGAAATGTTGCCGAAACTTCAGTAGAGATTCGGCTGCCAATGAGTTCTCTAACCTGATTTTTGCTTAAACTATAAATCTTGCATTGTAGATTTTTGTAAAATGGCCAAAGGCCAACTTTATAATTGTCCTCCTTTGTAACAATGATTGCGGTTCATTGGAAATAATTGAAATTATGTCTCGGGACTGGCCCAGTGTTAGTTCTCCTCTGATAACTCTAATGCTTGAGTTTATTGGCATGACTCTTTCACCTCTTTGCTGAAATGGCTTGTTTGTTGTTCTACAGGTAGAAGCTATGAATCATTAAATTGCAATCAAGATTTGACGGAGTCAAAAAGGAAAAGAGGACACTCTTCATAGGAGTACCAAAGAGTTTTCAAGTTTAGTGTAGAACTTTGTCTATGTTTTGGATTTTGACCCCTGTACACAAACTGGTCTTATGAAGGAATTTTAGATGTATGACAATGTACTCATTTGAAATAAATAAGAAATGGCTTGAAGCATATTTCCATCTATTTTGCTTTTGTCTCTCCTTTTCTTTTCTTCTGAAGGGTGTTTTGTAAGAATGGTCAAGTAGACCAATCTCACAGGTTGAAAAGGATAATTGGAATTTATCCCCTATCTTTTTTTTCCGCGGCCAATAAGACCTACAATCATTGCAAATTTCAACGGATGGCAACATTTCTTGTTGGCTCCAAATCTTCTACACCAAATTGCAGTGACCAAAAAGAAAAAAATTGCAGTGGCCAAAAGAAACTTATTGCATTTTTTTTGTATTTTTTTTTGTATTTTCTTTTATTATCTCAGGATTTATTCAAAAAAAAAATTCTTGAGTTGCTATCATTTTCAAAAAAGGGGGTAGCATCCTTTTCTAGCAATATGTTAGCCCAAATCTATTATAAGTGGTGTTTTCAACGGCCTTAAATATGGTTAGTCTTTATGATGAGTAAAATTACTCTTCTTTGTGGGATCATCACCTGTGAAGGGAAAAGTAGAATCTTTTCTTCCAAAGGAACCAATGTTCTTCAGCGCCCCTGCAAACATAAGACACAAAATTCAAGCAAGATAAATCTTAACAAATGAAATGGGAGAATATCTTACCTTGTTTAGAGGTTCTTCAAAGAAAATCTTCTCCATTTTTTGTGGAGGTTCAAAATTGTGCTCTTTTGATGACTATCCCGCTGCCGAGGACTGTATTTTTGAAACTTGAACCCCTGAGGACAATTCTTTCGGTAGCTCCTTTACCTGGGACTATTCTTTTAGATGTTGTTCCCTTGATGATGGATCTTTTAGGGACAACGTCTCTAGTAACTATCCTCTTGCTAGGGATTGCGCCCCCTGTGATTTTGGTGGTTGTTCAGCTGTAGAGAACTGCTCTTCTAGAGGTTGGACCTTTGAGTACGGCTCCTCAGATTGTTCTCCAAGGGACGCATCCCTTGGAGATTGTTGCTCTTGGACTTTTGTGATGTTTTTCTTTATGGAGTCCTCTTTATTGTGGTATTATTGGTGGGTGTCCCTTTGTTCAATTGGTTGCTCCCCAGGATATTTAATTGGATCTTTTTTGTTTTGCTCCTTAGAAATTTCTTCTTTTTTTGGAGTAGCTGGGACACTTCTACAGCCTGTTTTTCCACTTCTTCTATTGTCTCTTGAATACTTCCATTGGAGTGTTAACCCCTAAGGTTTTCCACTGTGCATCCTTTATTTTGGAATCATCGGCTATATCCATAGCCCACTTCTCCATTTTATTTCTAGCCTGTGGGATTAACGCCTTTGGGCATTGCCCCTCGAGTGTTTTAAGCACTTTTTGTACAGAAATCACCAGTGCACTCCCTCCACTTACTGGGTTTCTTTTCAGCACTTCCTTGCACGCTTCGTTCATCATCCGCATTAGATTCAACTTAAGATCGGTAATCATATTCTGCAACAACTGGATCATTACTTCAAACTTGGGATCTCTTGTTGCGGCAGCGGCGGCCTGCACAGCCTACCCTCGGGGGTCGAAAGCGATTTTTCAAAATCTCTAATTTCTTGAAGTTGGATATTTCCTTCCATGACCTATGTTGTTGCATTGGCCTTTTTATTTTCGTTTCCTGTGTTGGAAACGATAGTTTCTTTCTTACTCTTGGTTTTCATCATTGCTTACGGCGTCTCACCGGGCGTGCCATTTGGTTGTTCCCTTAATTTTATTGGATTAAAACTCAGAGTACAATGCCACCCTTTGATTGAGAAATGCGAGTTTGCCAAGGAGTTTTGAGGTTTTTCCTAAACCAAAAATGAAAGATAAAAACTGCACTCGAGAAAATTTGACTCTATTAATCAAAAAGATTAATAGCAACAAAGAGTATAAATTTCTAGTTTGAGTCCCTTGCTTCTTTTAGAACAATAACAAGGCAAAAACAATGATGAACGAATGGTAAACTAATGTAAAAGTAATGAGGATATGAATTTAGACAACAAAGATTAAAACAAAGACCGAGGACGGTAAGGAAAATGATAACTAAAGGTCTGTGACGCTAAATAGTGTAGCAGGGACAATTAGAAATAAAATTGCAGCATTTGTGCAGATTGTTGTTTAGTTGATGATGATTGGAGAGGTCCTTCTACTGCTCTTTCTTTACCAATTTATAGTGTCCTCTTGTTTCTTGGTTATCACAAAAATTATCTTGATTTCTTTTGATTCCTCTCAATCTGAAAATGATTTGGCATTCTTCTTACCTATCTAATTCTCTCTCATACCTGATATCATGTGACCCCAAGGAAATATTTCCATTTTGCCACAATCTTTCCTTTGTTGGTTTGTTAATTTGCCTTCTTCTCTGATCTTGCTCCTCAAGGCAATTGTTTTGGAGATGTCACGTCCCCTACATCCTGGTTGGTTTTCCTTTCTGCAGCAAGTGTTTCCCTTCCTTGTGACTTTCCTTTTTTGTCAAAATTATACGGTAAATAGATAGATAAAGAAATTTGAAGATATGATTCGAGATTTGCGGTCCTCACCGTCAAAGCAGGCAATTCCATGTGTAAAGCGAAATAATCGAGATGGCTTACTGGCTTTCATAATTAAGTTGCATAAGAATAAAAACAGGTGGTTTGTGTTTGGGAGAGAGGATGATGAGAAAGACAGCCTGATGGAGAAAATGAGGATGCAATATTGCAAGTAACATCACAAGATAATAAGGCATTAGCATATATACTAGGTTACCCGCAACATCAATCAAATCTAAATAACATAATATATGCTCATTTCCATGTCCTAAAAGCTACTAATGAGAGAAACAGAAAAAAGGAGGTGAAAGAAGAGCTCTCAATCCATACAAGGGGGACCATATATAGTCAACCGTAGAGGAGCAAAGTGTGGTTTTAAAGACGGAATGATGCCTTGGTATATACCTTCAGTTCAATAAAATTTGGAATGTCCATAACAATGTGCGAATCCATTTAGCCACATAAAAATCACTGTTGAGGGCTCTTCAAAATTGGCATCCTTCTTACCTATCTAATTCTTACATATCTAATTGCTCTTCCAAGTATGCGGTATAGTGGTGTTATAAGCCCTAACAAGCAAATGAAACGGTAATTAAAATATGTAATACAAACTTAGAACAAGTGAAAAACCCCAAAGAACTTCGAGAAAGGGAAAAAGAAACGAAGCAAAATGAGATTAATTATGGTAAGACAAGAATTCCGAAGAGAAGAAGGGAGAGGTAAGAGAATAATATAGAGATGAAGAGGTCAGAATGAAACAAAAAACTGAGAAGGAAGATAAAACATGTAAAAAGGCGAAAAAATATTAAGATAAATTAGCGTATTAAATTAGAAGAGGAGTGTATTAGATTACAAAATGATCGTAATTGTAAATATAGAAAGCACGTTCAATTTTAAAATGGTATGTGGGTCGTGATTTCTTTATTATTTTGTTTGCTCCATAACCAAGTGGGCATCTTGAGAATTTTTGGTATACTATTTGTTCTAGTTCAAAAGATACATTTTACGCCTGACGTTAGGGTTGAGATTTTAGCCCATGGACCAGACCGCTTGATTGAAAATAAATTATATTCAATTTTTTATAATTTATAAAATAAATTAAGAACAATTAAATTTATATCTACAAACTATAAAAAATAAGTAGTATTATATTTATATTCAATTAATTTTTTATTATAAATTAAGTAGTATTATTTGTTAGGGAATATAGTTATAATCAGTTTCTTAGCTTCACTTATCAGCTTAAAGTTTTAGATGGATTGATATGGTATCAAAGCAGTGTATGATCAAACGAACTAAGTTCAAATTTCATTGTCGTCAACTTTTAACTAATTAGATTAAACTATTCAAGCATAAGATAAAAGAAAAATATATCAAGTTTTAAGTTCAGTGGATTTTCATTTAAGAAGGCGTGTTAGAGAATATAATTATATTCAGATTCTGAACCTCAACTTTTAGCTTAAAATTTTAGGTAGATTAGTTCCATATTAATCATTAATTATAAATGTAGTGATGTTATTAATATAAATGTAACAAATGAACAATTGGCGTCTTCTCTCCTTCTCATTTAGTAGATCAACACCCATTGCTTTTGCCTTTTCTATTGCTTGGTACAAATTTTCATAAAAACAATGCCTAAACATTGTTTTTTTGTAGAATGGTAAAAAAAATTATTTACAGAACATAGAATATACACTGTACAATATGCTAGCTCCTTATGTCATTCTTGATCTCTCTTATCAAGTTTTGACTCACATCTGGACGTAGAGATAGAGAAAACCAAGAGAGGATAGTAAGGAAGCTACTTCCAATATATCTGTACAATACTCCAGATCACCAAATCAAAAGGAAATACAAAAACAGGCTAACAATAGTACTCAAACTAGTACAACAGTCACTATTATGCACTCTTAGTAAAATACTCTGCATTACTTCATGAATAACTCAGTCCTGTGAAGGAAGTGTCTGCTGAAACATTGTTTTATTCTTTAATTTCCACAGTCAATAAATTGAAGCAGCAAGCAAAACTTTACGGATTGTACACAACAATGATTTTCGAGAAACTTTCCTCGTGAACATCCTAATTTCACGTCTCCAATACATAATGCTCCTGTGTATCCTTCATTTTCCAAGCAAACATTTCCAAACAACAATAGAAAAGGGACATTGATAGAATAGGTGATCCAAATTTTCATAACATGAGTTGCAGAGAACACATGTATCATCATCAATTGTGCCCCAATAAATAAGTCTTGATTTGATTGGCAGTTTCTTCTGTAAAGCGAGCCATAGAATAAAACTACAGAACCAGACCCCCAAACCAATCCAATTCACTTTCTGTCTTTTCGGCTTGAGAAAATTCCATGCCTAAACATTTGTTCATAATTTATGAAGAGGATGCATGATATTGCATATATATTTGACAAGGAATAAACAAGATTTGTTCATAATTTAATACATATAAAGTTCGATGGGAAGGTATGAAACATAAAGGGCAAGAAGATATATGTGTGTGTATATATATATATTCCTCATGGAATCAGAACAGAAACACATGAATTTCTACCTTAAATGATGGTTTTGCATTGAATTAGCCAAACTACGGAAGAATTCCCGGGCAAATCTCCTTTGGCAGAGGGCACATTGCAATCTGCAAAGATTTGGATGGATACTCTTAATGGCTACCTGCCAATGGAGATTTTGCCCTGTAACACCACTGCAATATCAGTCACTGAATAATGACTCAAGGCCTGTTATTTATACTTTTTATACAAGCATATAGGAGTGGATAATACCTTCATTTCATATTGGTTGAAGTTTGGCCACTCCTTTATTCCTCATATTAAATAACCCAATTTCCTCACAAAACTATAAACTCATGTGTTCAAAATGAAACTGAATTAATGATCCAAGGAATTCCGAGAGAGAAGGTTCTTACAACCCAAAATTACACTTGCACCTCGAAATGATTAATTTAATTGTGGATGCAAAATACCTGATAAGACACATTAATGGCACTCAATGACCCAACAAAGTGTCAAAAGTATATATATTGTGATAACTTTGCATAATCAAAGCATTCTAATTCTAATATTTATTTCTCTTGTTTCAACAAGAGAATCTAATCATTGAAAAGTACAGGTTGATGGTAGATACAAATTGCGAAAAGAGAAAAGTCAAACAAAGAATCGACCGTGAAGGATTTTTCAAAATGGAAGACGCGGAGCATCTTCTCTATTGTTATCAACACACAACAAAGTTCACGGACCCCAAAATGTCTCCTGTATGTCTTCATAAACTCGAAGCTGCAGCACTTTCATTTGACTTCACTGTTTACATTGTCAAGATAAGGATGTTGAAAAATACAGTATTAAATTTTAATCTCAATTTTTTAGTACAAAAACTAGAAAATAATTACTTGCCCCATTTTCCTTAAATATGAAATGCTAGACAACATAAATAAATTAAGCATGAAAAATACCTCCATAATTGTAAAATTGAAAGCATGAATTTGTTGTGGAAAGAAAAAGAACATTTAAACAGCATAGAATTAGCAGAATTTTCCTGAATGAAGAGCCCTCATTTCAGAGGAGGGAAGTAAAGGGAACTAATTTCACAAATGGTGACGACCGGTCGTCCGTTAATGCATATTAGCGACATGTCGTGTTATTGTGCATGCTCGGGCATGGACAAGGCCGGAAGGTCCAACGTTGATTGTTCGTTTCAACTGCTCGTTCTGGAAAGATTAGCGGCATGTCGTGTTTAGGTTTAGAGTTGATGAAATTGAAGAAAGCGCTCATGAAAGTTTACGAGAAGTTCAATGTTGTCGGATTACCTACACCAAAAGGACACTTTCCGGTTTATGTCGGAAAAGGGCTTAAGAGGTACGTGGTTTCGGTGGCTTATCTCTCTTCGCCGCCATTCCTAGCTTTGTTATATCAGTATGAGTACATACATAAGGTTAATAAAGGTCCAATGGAATTGCCTTTGCTCAACCCTGGAGTTCGAGTGGATACTAGCTTATTCTTGACCAGGATTCCCACAACTCATATATGCGTGATCAACAAGTTGATGGTTAATTTGTAATACGTTAATATTGACTAGGCTTTTTTTTTATAGTTGTTGTCCGTGGAATTTGATTCTAAAATCTGGTTACACGTCTTTACTCGCAAAACTAAAGTTTTTTTATGTGGTTTCTTTAATTCTTTTTATTATTTATTTATTTATGTTTATTTAGGATTTCTTCTAATTGTCCGTATTTTTTTTCGTGAAAATCGTTAATTGAAAACCATTAACAGTAATTTATAATTTTTAGTGCATAAAAATTAATTCGACAATAATTTACCAATATTTTCTTGGAGATTATCGAAAGAGCAATTGGTATATCCCAAAATTTGAAAAAAAAAATATTGATATGTTATCATGTTAATCAAACCCTAATTACATTGACAATATTTAATTCACTTGAGGCCTCATGATGAATTGCTGAGCCTGAGAGCAGTGAATCAGTCCCCGTTAGATAATTTGTAGATGTAGTCCATACTGGACGACTTGTCATCTACGGCAACGACCCGCATCCCTTAAATGAAATTGCACTGGCCTGTCGTCCATTTTCAACGACAAATAGCTCCATCCATTCAATCCGCAGTTGCCATAGTCAACTTGAGTCCCTGCAGTCATCATAATCGATCGAGAGTTCAGCAAACTATCAGACAAATCTGATAGCTTAGATTAAAAAAAAAGAAAGAAAAAGACAAATCTGCTATCATATAGCACATAAGATTAAACATTTTCTTTCTAAATTCTAAACAAGGTGCAAATGTTTGTAATCTTTCCAAGCCATAAAAAACATTTCTCAACACTTCATAGCTACACACCATAAAATAGACATAAAACCAGAACATTTCGTAATCAAGGGGAAAATTTTTTCTCAACATTAACAAAGCTTATGAAACAACCTAGCTAGGATAATTTATATAACATGAAAAAAAGACTGATATGGAATAATGAGAGAAGAAATTGTTTAACCCTCAAGAATGGGAGCTGCCTGGTAATGTTAGTGCTACTTATAATATTGCAGAAGAATTGCCGGGCAAATCTCCTTTGGCAGAGGGCATACTCACAAAATGCCAGGAGATATGGAGTTGGCATGTCCAAGTTGCTGCCTGCCAATAAAGATTTTGCCCTGTAATTTCAACTGCAATGTTTTCCTGACTTGGATAAAAAAAATGAGTTGAATGCGTGCTATTTATGCAATCCTGGAAGGAGAATATAAGACGGCACAATGCCCTGAAGAACAATACGTGGTTCAGATCTTTCAATCACTTTATTCCTCATAAAAAAAATGGCATCCATATGTAAATACCTCTATTTCACCTGAATGTCCTCATCATGTGTAAGCACCTAATTGATTTGGTCTACAGATGAATTCTTGCTTGTGATGTGTGAATTAATTAGATCACACTTATAGATTCGACTTTGATGCGAGGTGTGAAGTAGATGGTGGGTTGGGCACGTAATCTTTGGACGATTATCTTTTCTTTTTCTAGTGATCGAATGACTTGCCGTAGGATTAGTGGGTTAGGGTTTATATGTCTCGAAGCATGAGTCATAATGCCACGTGGCTTTATGCGATTGGGAAACATTCATGGTAGTGGACAAGAGAGATTTCTTGTTCTTGGTTCCATGTGTTGGCTTTGTATGGGTTCGTGCTCCTGAAACAGGAACGTGGTGTTGCAAGTTGTCGTGAGTGACAAAATTCAGGGTTCGTTCTTAATTGTATACTCAAAGTGATCATGAGATTGACATCCGAAAGTTGTCACAAAAGGTCAAAGGTACTTGCGGCCCTTTTCCAAATCTATGGTCGTACTCGGAAGGGTCCTTCTCGGCTCGGGTCCTAGAGAGGGCTCAACCCTTCTAAGGACTCCATTGGCACCAAGTCGAGAAGGGTTGTTTTAACTAGGGCGAGAAGGTCCTGCATGAGGTATCTGGTCAATGCACCTTCGTCTGATCGATATCCATATGGGTTGTGGTCATGGACTTGTTAGTGAAATGGGCCTAATCTATGTTCCATATCATAAATTCATGCTATAATAATTCATTTTATTGACTACATAAAAAAATTGGGAAATAACCATTTGGAAAATAAGACGAACCATATTGAGAGGGAATAAATCATATTCTTTCAATTAGTTTTTACAATTTATATAAATTTAAGCACATTAATTTCAGATGGGGCCATATATATATATATATATATCACCTGGCCAGTAAACAAAAGTATGAATTTCGGAAAAAAATCTTAGTGGATATGTCAGACTAGTAGCATTTAAAAAAGGGTGAAAGAAGGATTACATTTTAAGAACAGTTAGTAACAATCATAAATAAAATATGATTGCATTCAAAATCTGTGCCTTTCCAATGAGGAGGAGTAGTTTTCACAAAGGAAGAGAATCTATTCAAAATGTTAACAAATTGCTTAAAAGAGAAAAGGAAAAAAAAAAAAGGCTGTCCAAGATTCTACATTGGCAGATGCGAAGCATGTTCCATTAATATGCATCTCTAGAGATCTTGCCTCCTTCATTAATATTTCCCTTGGGAGCCGTCAAAGGCCAATATATCATATCGACTCCAGAAATTAAGTGGGTCGAAATCAACATTTCCACATTTGGAGTATGGACTATGTGAATATCCTGGTGTACGGTACACTGTCCGTAGGAGATCAGGATCCAAGCAATTAGACCAAACACCAATTATTTGTTAATGATCTCATCATCGTCGGCTAACACAATGACATGCTTATTTTCAAATCTTTCGTGTTTCTTTTAAAAGTGAAATTTTACCAATGAGCTATCGATTATCTCATTATCAATCATAATTTTCACATGTTGTATTAGATTAGGTCAGTTTCATTGAAAATTGCAATTAATATTTAGTCTAATATGTTAAAGTCCCACATTGACTAAGTGCAAAGGATTATTAGAGCTTATAAATTAGCAGTAATCTCTTAAATACATTTTTTTTTTGGAATTAGACCCAATTATTTGATAGTATCAAAATGGACTCTTAAGTTCAATTAACCCCTCCAAGACCCCTTTTGGGTGGGATTAAACCCAATTTCAAGTGATATGCCAACAATAAATAATTCGACGTCCGCAATTATTTTCAATTTTATTTCGTCTATGTGTACATGCAGCCAGCAAATTCATGTTTACGGCAAGTAGCCAAACAGTATGCAGCTGTTTATAACTGCAGCAAAGAAACTGTGGCACATAACATTACTAGGTCGTAGATTAATTAAGTGAAAAATCCAACGCGTCAATTTATCTAACATTTTCATAATTTTGATGCTGTGGAAGCAGAACTGCATGAATTATGATGTTGAGCAACTAATTGGAACTAACCTTTAAAAAACCAATTTGTTCATCAACATGCATCTCTAATTGTTTGAGGTCACATGCATAGTTTGCTCCATTACAAGTAACGCACATATTGTCAAAATGTTACAATATAGTATGTAACTCAACGAGGTTGTTCGATAAAGTCGTGCCTTCCACGTTCTGTTGCTGAAAACCAGGCTTTGAGCATACTTGCGATCTCAATTCAACAAATTACATAATTAAAAACTGCTGTGTAACAAGTCCAACATTAATAAAATTATAATATTGTCCTAAAATCTCAATTAAAAAACATTTTCAGTAGACCTCTATAATTGGCAGTCTGCTTGTAATAGGACTGATTGAACTTTTTTGAATGCTCAACAATATCAAGAAAATCTCGTTAATAAAATAAAATTCAAGAGAAGGTGTTGAACTTGTAGTTCATTGACATTAGAGTCAATTTTGTATGAAGAGAATAAAAATTCGATTCGAATGGGAGCAATTAAAAAAAACTTAACACAAAAAAGAAAAAAAAAAAAGATATGGTGCAGAAGAATTACTGGGCAAATCTCCTTTGGCGGGGAGGTCACAACAATAATGTAAATTATGTGATCGCTCTGCCAAGGAAGATTTAGTCCTGTAATTCAGCTGGACCTGAAAGTTGCGGGTTGCGGACTAGAACGTGCACGCTTGCCATATTTATTCCAACTTACAATTGGCATATTCACCAGAACAATACTTGCTTGTGTTCTGTGAACGTAACCATGTTTTTTTTCCTTTCCTTTTTTTTTTTTGCATCATTCGTCATTCGTTATTTATCTATTAATTTTGTCATATAATAGTGGAAGAACAAAGTAGTTGTCGATGATATATGCTGCCCTGAGAAAACTATATTTAATTCTAGGCCCAGCTGTAATTTTCAGGGGTTTCCTCGCTTCGGTGTTGTAACCTTTAGTACGACAAAAACACTTTGAGTAGCATGATTTTTTCTAATCACTAATCTACTGCTTTGTGGTTGAGCATTTGTGTTTTCAATAGAGAGTTTAAGCATTAATAATATCTCACTTATAAAAAAAAATTATCACAGCGGTATAGGGGCCAAAAACAATATATAAAGCAAAAAAAGAAAAACAGAGAGAGAAAAGAGAAGGTATTATTCTTCTCAAAATTTCAAAAGCGACGATGCAGACGGATGGGGTATATTATGAGGTTGATGCATTGTGCCATTTTATATGCCTTTCAGTTTCACTCAAAATCACAAGATCCATGTCTTTATAGTGTCTGAAAAAGTAATGAATGAGTTACTGCTACTGTTTGGACTGTCGTCTCATCAGCCACTCACACGTCACGCCGTCCATCCAGAAGTTCATGAAAACGAATCGTCGCCGGCCAGTCGAACTTTACATGGGGAAGAGATCCATATATGATTTATGGCTACGCTAGCTGCATATCTCACTGCAAAGACTCCAAAAAACATTCCACACTTTGAAAAATAGCAATATTATACATGCACACAATAGGCCAGATTATGCATAATTTAGTTAATAAATTATTATGTGATCATACTTGCAGTATTGGAATCTTCTCCAATACTAAAGAATGATGAATTATAGCTCAGCGAAATTGATATAAAAATAATAATAATAATTATTATTATTATTATGTGAGTGCGACTTAATCAATCGGTTGCTATTGTAATCTATTGGTAGTGACTAGTGAAGTTGTCTCCAAACAATAAGAGGTTGAAAAGAATTTCATTACTAGTGAGAGTATGGAGCACAATTATGGAAAATTAAAAGAAGTTGAGACGATAGCTTCGTAATATGCAGTGCAATAAGAAGGTTGGTTATTAAGTGGAATGATCTATTTAGCACTAATCACCTAAGGAATCTACGACAGTCTTTAGTGACAATCAACCTCGATTGCAACAAATCGAGATCAAATATCATTTAGTAAAGGACTTGGTTGCACAAGAACAAGTAAATTTGAGTACAAGTTTCACTTGAAGAAGTGAACTTGGAATGTAAGTCCATGCGAGACGAGATCGTAAGATCCGTTAATAAAAACCTACAAGGAATAAGTTCCTTAAGACCCATATGACACACAAAGTGTATAATCCCTTAAAAAATTATCTTTAATAAGATCATTGTGGGCAATACATGAGCGCAAATGTTGAGAGTTGACATTTGTTGTAGCGTTACGTGTGAAAGCATGTTGGACAGAGAATTAACCCACTCACACGGGTGTTTACCTTAGTTTTTCCAGTCCATTGGAAGAACTAAGATGAGACTAATTTTGAACGTAGAGAGAGATCTTGAGCACGTTCATAATCAACAGGTCGTCTTGCATTTTACAGTCGTGAGTTCATTGTAAAATGGCAAGAAAAAGTCATACGCCATAAGATGAATTCCTATGCCGATCATTAAATGATCAAATGCTAAAATTAAGAGACTTTTAACATATTCTGTCTTAAAACCAGAAGTAATCCTGTCAAGTGTGTATTAAGGTTAGATGGCAAAATGCATCGTAACTGAAGCTTCTGTGTGATGTTTATAATATTGTATAAACATGTGCTCCTCAAATGGGAGGAAAGAACACCACAACACATGATCATACCATGTGTGTTATATACACGACCATAGGGATGGAAAATACCTATATGTGGTTCTCGGTAATACCTATCCTTAGAACCCTTAACACATTTAAGACGTGTAGTTGAGTTTGGCTACTTTAGCTTGCCGTTAATGGTCATGATTGATTCGACTAAGCGTGACAAACTGGAAAAGTAAACTTAGCTATGTGGATTGTCTGGTGTAAGAGGGGAAGTTTGTTTCTAGATGCATTCGCATTAGTCTCAAAAGTTTGCTTAGTCGACTCTCATGTAGTGTGGCACATGATGTGTGAACTATGAGTAAAGCTTTCATGAGATCGAGTAGTTCGAAAGCAGCAATTGTGTGGTTACGAAATAGAGGAAGGCATACGTTTCCAGCCATTTGTGCTGTTGTTGCATACACTGTGGTAGAAATGAGTTGTTCTACGAGAGACATCTTCTAGCAGGATTGAGATATGAGTTGTTATATAACCATAATAGGTGTATAGCAATTACGCTTTCATCGTATGCTGGTCGCGCGGTCTATTTGCCTGTATGACACGAGATCTTAATCATGATTGATATTAGTTCTATCATGATCCATGACGAGTTATGGTTATGTCATGTGCGAGATCTTAATCATGATTGATATTAGTTCTATCTTAGTTCTTCCCATTGAAAAATGCGGTCTGCCCATGACGGGTGAACCAAACTTGGTCAGTTGAGGTGTGAACCGAGACCATGGACCGAGACCAATTGAAAATCCCAATTGAGGAGAGTCAAACTCGGTTAGTCAAGATGTGAACCGGGACGTGAATCGAGGCCAATTGGCAAGTCCAATTGAGTTAGGGATGAAATGGACCCGTTAGTCCATTTGGAGACTATATAAAGGAGTCTTCCTCCTTCATTTCATGGGGAGACATTCACTCCACCACTTCCAACACCGGGAGAGAGAGAGGTCGAGACCTCCTGTCCCGAGTCCACACAGATCACGTGTGGCATCTAGACTGCGAAACAGCCAAGCACTCTCGTTGACATTTCAACCGTGGTTTGCTCGCAAGACCAATATAAAACCGGTCTTGCTCCACTGCTAGCTTCCGCTGGAATCGAGATTAGTAAATCGAACATATTTATTATATTATTTATTAGTTAAATCGGTATAGGATTCCTTCAACTACTGCATCAATTGATCATTTTTCTTTTTAACATTATATATACAATCCTGCTGGTGATGAAGTGGTGGGTTGTATGTATATTTGACTGACTCTATCACCGAATCAGTTGACTGTTACCATCACTACATTTTACTGAACCAATGTATTTCTTCCCACATCCATTCCCATGCAATGGATCAAGAATGCAAGCTCGTCACTAAATTCCACAAACTATTACTCAATCATCCACTTTTCACCACTTCATTCATTTGTTACCCAATAAAAGAATTTATTGTAAATTAATTATTGTAATTAATTCTTATTATAAATGAATTATTTATCAAACAATGTATAGCTTAGATTACATATTTTATTATTTTATTGGTATATATATTGCTTTTATAGGTTCACAAGGAGCTATATATTAGCATTCTAGTCTCCACCCGCCCGACCGCCCGCATATTCGCAATAGAAATTATTTGTCTTAAAACTGGTGTCTTCACATATTTATTTCAAAAATTCCCTTCAGTCACTAAGGTCGGTTGTAACCGGGCGTCCCGGCCCGCTAGCCCATCCTCCTGCTGGAGGACGGGCTAGCTGCGTCAGGCATGGGGCCCACTGGTCCTGCGCCTGAAATTTCTTTTTTTTTTTTAAATAATAAAATCTGATTGTTGGATCGTTTTGATCAAACGGTCAGAGTTACTCTAACAGTAATATTATCGTTGGGGGCTGAAAAATTACTCTTTTGGTCCCTAACGGCTAGTTTTACCCATTTTCCTATAAATACCCCTCTAAACACATTTTTTTCTATCATTTCTTCACTTCAAACACGCATTTCTCTCCCTCAAACTCTCTCAACTCTTAAAATTTCTCTCCATACTCTCAAATTACTCCCACTCCAATTTTTTCCCCCCAAAATTATGGATCACAATAATGAAAATACTCAATCCTCCCAATTTAATGTAATATTTAATATTTTATTTGTAATGTTTTAATTTTAATGTAATTTTTTTATTTTAATTTAATTTTTAAATTTTATGAATTATTTTTATTTTAATGTAATATTTTTATTTTAACGAATTATTTTTATTTGAATGAACTATTTTTATTTTAATGAATTTGGGGTAGAAAATATTAAATAAAGTAGTAGATAAAAGTTGGGGGATTAAAATAAAATTGTGTTTAGTGGAAAGCTGAGTAGGCGTCCAACGGGACTCTTAAAGTAGCATCTGGATTACGGATGAAAAAACTGAACGGCTAGGAACTGGAGACTTTAATAAAATAACAGTAAAAAAGCTGAATAGACATTTCGCGAGACGACTTCAGAGACTCTGAGTTACGAATAGTCTTATGCTTATATATTGACAAAAAAAAAAGTGGAAAAGGGCTGCTAGATAGCTAATTATAATACCGATTTGACATCATCAAAATTAATGTTTTAGAGTTGAGTGATGTGAAGAGAAAAAAGAGAGAGAATAATGTTCCAATAAATTAATGGCTTTAATTTTGTTGTATATTGTAACAGTGATAAAAATGAATTGTTTTTGTGATTAATTGTTAAGAAAGATGGTTCAAGTTCAATGGATTGCATAATTAGCTTAGCACGCGTTTTCGTCATATATCTTAATAGCCAGCCAGTAGTATGTTATTTTTCCTAACAAGATATACGCGCGTCAAACATTTGATAAAATTTGTATACCTAACCTATACTTGCTTGTGAGACAAACAAAGGAAAAAAAATACGCACGCCTCACACAGGTCAAAGATTCGCGAGTTGCACACATATGTTTGGGTCAAAGACGCTTCAGCTTGAGAAAGTCACCAATGGACTTGTAACAAGATTTTATTGGTGTTGGAATCAACACTAAAAGTTGAAAGTTCTATTTATAGAGGGAGCAAATAAAATGACTTATTAAAAAGTAAACAATTAAATTAACTAATCCTGAATAACTCTTTTAGATCAAAAATGGTTAACGAGAATAATTTTTTACCGGGTTCGGTAGTTAACGAATATTAATTTATATGTTGAATCCTACAATTAATTAAGTTTATTTATGTGCTAAGTATATGATAATAGACTGAACTAAACCTAACTAATTAAATCTCCATGGAGGAGGAATTAATTAGCAGAGAGAGAGAATTTGTATACGTGAATATGAACACCGTCCAGTGAAAATGTCAACCCCATTAGCCCTTAAAACCCGCTTAGCTTTTGACGATGGACCAGTAAACAATGGCCCCTGTCACTCTCATCATCAATCTAAGAAATTCCACCTGTTTCTTGGCATATCTACAATTCTTTCTTGGTTATGAATTTCAAGAACAATACCAAGTTTCATAATTTAACGAATAATGATTTAACGGATGCTTAAATTGTCTTAGACTCTTAATCAACTCTTACTTGACAATTACACGAGGAATCTATCGACTTGGCTCTATTAATTAAGCCCTAAAACAACCAATGTTTCAACTATATATGGCTACTTGGGAAGTTGTGGATATATGTCAACAATTGTGTAACATAAACAATTACGCTATACTTGACAGTTGACAGAAGCCAACAAAGGCTCAAAGCGATGTGATTAGTTCTGAAATTATCAATCCAAGTTAATATTTCAACCATTGAATTTAGTGAAGCAGACACATTATAGGATTACATGAAATTCTATGCAAATTATGAGGCTGTTTCGGCCTTGAATCACCTTAATTTACGCCACGCCAATGTTCCAAAAATTTCATGACGTCCTAGCAAGATGTGCATACGGATCGGACATGTAAATTGAGGACATCTGAAATGCATGTTTATACTATTTTAGCAGTTATTTTTATTTTTGGAGTTGTGATTTTTGTTTCATGCAAATTGCATCTACCTACTTGTATGGCTATACATCAAATCGAAAAGAAATTGCAAAATTGGTACACGGTTCACCTCAAAAGTGCTGCAATGGAGGTATTTAATTCTGGTAAGTTAATTATCAAAGGTGAAGAACAATTATTGTGGACACACGTGGCCAAGGATGAAATTTAATGATATTGTTTCTGTATTTTGCTTTTGTGCTTCCAGTTCCCTTTTGGGAGGCATAGGAAATTGTCATCTGAATCTATCTAGATGGAATTCCCCTCTTTTCTCCTCAAGAAAGCCCCTTCAACACTGTACATCTTTTTTTTTTTTGAGGAATACATCGTATTATTTTTAAAAAATGATATTATGGGTATCTAAAATTTTCTAAATATACACCTAAGAAAACAACATTATTATGACTTTAAATTGAAAGGCCCCATTAAGTCATGATTGATGGTTAGAAGTGGCCAATACAGTACTTCTTTTGAAAAAAAAACAAATTAATTGAATGATGCAAATCATCACTGAAAATGACGAACTGTACGTTCTCTTTTTATTTCTTTTTCAAAATCATTCATTTTCTCCAATAATGAAAAAACTCCACTGATATGTGAATCATTAATACATTAGATGGTCCAAGAAGAATGACTAGCCAGTGGAAAAATTCTTGCTAGGGCCTGGAAAAATAAAAAAAAATTGGTCTAAGGGTGACAAGTGTCAACCTACTTATATGCAATTATTTTCATATTCACATATAAATAAATTTGTAAGAAAAAATAGAAGAATGTAAAGATGCAATTATGCTAGCTCAATATACCTGAAAAAGATAGATACTCTTGCATAAAGTATGTAGATTGAAGGGAAACCCCTACAACTAGATATCTATTGCTTCTTTTCGATAGACAAAAGCAAAGCATACTCATAAGCATCATTACATACATCTAAGTTCTGCAGGCCTCCACTATTTCTCTATGGCATTTGCGTCCATGGATCTCAAGGGTAATGGTTTAGTTCACACTTGTGATTAATTGAGTTCTTAATTAAATTAAATAGGGAGCTTGAGAACAAATGCCACTAAGCAAGGTTCAGAAATGGATTATTTTGATGGTTATATATGATGATTATGTTCTGGGTCCCCTTCCTTTTGATTATAGTAGTTGTTTGTGTACGATTTTTTTTGTTGTTGCCTTTATTTTTTTATTTTTTTTGGGTAGGTTCATCACTTTATTATTATTATTATTATTGTTTTTTTATTTGCTTTATTAGATGCTAAATATTCTTGTGGTGGGCATTTGTAGCTCTCATTGGAGCATAACATCAAAAACTGGCCTATCAAAACTAAAATGAAATTAACAACGTTATTATTGCCTCCGACATTAAAAAAATAATATCTTATTACATATAGGGACAAACAAGGTATTGGAAGTCTCGCTGTGCAATATTAAGCTTAAAAGCAGCTATTGACATGTATGCATAACACGTGATCATCATGTCATGTGGTGAGCAAATATTTCCTAATTTATTGTGGACATGGTTTAATTATCCATCCTTAATCGTGTTCATCTTCAGATCACAGCTTTTGCTTCCCTTGATTAGTAATTTAATTGCAAGATATGTGTCAAAAAAATAGATGCCTAACTTTTCAATTAAAGTATATACATATAATTAATCAACGAAGGTGGTCCATATATAGAGTTAATTACCGAAAATATAACGTTTGTTCCTTTGTTGGCATATGGAAATGTAAAGATTGTGACGTTTACCCAAAGTAAAGTCTTTTTTCACGAGTTGTTAATTATAAATGAAGGAATCGAGTACCCATTTAACAAATAAACAGTATAAAAAATAGGCGGTTCAAGTTATCTACCTCGATTCCGGCAGAAGCATAGCAGCAGACAACAGTTGCAGGACCAGGTTTAGATGTTGGTCTCGCGAACAAACCACGGTCGGATAGTCGACGGGAGTGCTCGACTTGTTCGCAGTCTAGATGTCACGCGGATCTACAATCATTGACAGACGATTCACGGTGCGAGGAGACAGAGGAAAGAAGATGGAGGGAAGAATGAGGGAGGGGAGAAACATTTTTCTCCCTCCCTCCTTTTTTCCTTGTCTTTTCTTTTCTCTCTTTCTTTCTTATTGTTGCTTTCTCTCTTTTTCGTCCTTTTTTTTTTTTTCTTTCTCCACCTGCTCTTTCTTCTCCTCCCTCACCTCTATTTATAGGAGCCTTAATGGGCTTTTTGGGCATAAGGCCCATTTCAGACCCAACTCAATTGGGCTTACCAATTGATCTCGGTTCACGATCCTGGTTCACACCTTGACCGACCGGTTCGGTTAACCCATCATGGGTGGACCGCTTTTTCCAACATCTCCAACTTGCACATGACGAAACCTTAACACGTCATGGATCATGATGGAACTAATATCAATCATGATAATGACCTCGTGTCATATATTATCATGTAACATGGTTAACACTTACGTAATCACGCTCGATCCTCTCATCATACAGCCAAATAGACTGCCCGACCAGCATACGATGAGAGCGTAATTGTTATACACATGTTAGGGTTATATAACAGCTCTTAACGCAATCCTACTAGAAGGCGTCTCTCCGTAGAACAACTCCATTCTGCCGATGTATATGCAACAACAGCTCAGACGGCTAGAAACGTATGCCCTCCCTTAGTTCGTAACCACACAATTGCTTCTTTCGAACTTCACGATCTCACAAAAACTTTTCTAAAAGTTCACACATCATGTGACACGTTACATGAGAGCTAGCTTAGCAAACTTATGAGACTAGTGCAAATGCGTCTAGAAACAAACTTCCTCTCTTACACCAAACAATCCACATAGCCAAATTTACTTGCCCAGCTCGTCATGCTTGGTCGAATTAATCATGACCATTAATGACAAACTAAAGTAGCCAAACTCAACTACACATTTTGAATGTGTTAAAGGTTATAAGGGAAGGTAGTTCCAAGAACCACATGTTCACGGCAGGGTCTCACACTAGGAAAAGTGAGATAGTTTTTCAGTCGTTTCCATCCCTATGGTCGTGTATATAGCACACATGGTATGATCATGTGCTGTGGTGTTCTTTCCTTCTCTTGGAGGAGCTCATGTTTATACAACATTATCAACACCACACAGAAGTTTCGGTTATGATGCATTTCACCATCTAACCTTAATCCACACTTAACAGGATTACTTCTGGCTTTAAGACAGAATGTGCTAAAAGTCTCTCAATTTTAGCATTTGATCATTTAATGATCGACATAGGAATTTATCCTATAGTGTACGTATATTTTCATAGATTTTTTCTTGCCCTTTATAATGAACTCACAATTGTAAAATGCAAGATGACCTCTTGATTATGAACGCACTCACTTTCTACGTTCAAAATCAGTCTCATCTTAATTCTTTCCCAACAAATTAGGAAAACTAAGGTAAACACCCGTGTGAGTGGGTTACTTCTCTGTCCAACATCTTTTCACATTCAATATTACAACAAATGTTTACTCTCAGCATTTGTGCTCGTGTATTGTTTACGATGATCTTATTAAAGATCATGTTTTAAGGGATTACACATTTCATGTGCCATGCGGGTCTTAAGGAACTTATTTCTTATGGTCTTTCATTAACGAATCTACAATCACGTCTCGCATGGACTTACATTTCAAGTTCACTTCTCATTGTGAAACTTGTACTCAAATTCACTTGTCCTTGTGCAACCAAGTACTTCACAACATAATACTTGGTCTCAATTTGCTTTGACTTATGAAAGATCTTCTCGATCTTTAAGCAATCAAGGTCGACTGTCACTAAGGCTGTCATAGATTCTTTAGATGGTTAATGCTCAGTGGACTATTCCACTCTATAGCTAACCTTTACATTGCACTGTAACTAACAAAGTTATTGTCTCAACTTCTTTTGCCACACACTTATATATGTGTTCATCACTATTACGTGGAGTAATTTTTCTACTAAATAAGAACACATAACCAAATATGGACTTCCTTATAGTCCACATTATTACATGGAGTAGCTACAGTATCTCATTATATCGTAAGCCTTTACGATAACACAGTGTCTTGCAGTGCCTCTAAAACATCCAAGTATCTAATTCACTGCTTCCAACATCCTCTTTTTGTGTTGGATCAATATTTGCTAGCTAACTTAACTGTACATCAAACTCTAGGCATTGTACACACCTAGGCATTTATCTGTGTATTACAAGACATGGTCTTGTAATTAATATATGTACTCTATATTGCAAAAAAAATCACATGACATTTGTATGAAGAATATTTCTTACACGTTCTTCATTTCACATAAGTTTATGGACACATGCACTTACTATGTGACTTGCTCTTAGTCACGATGCATCTTATAAGTTATGCATTTTTGCATCTTGAAAAGTTTAAGTATTTTATTAATCCATCTCACTTGAAGAAGGATAACAATCTACTCAAACGATCTCTTGGAGTTTGACTCCAAGGTCAACCCATATTATATATCTTAAAGTTGGATTCCGGCCAATCTTTGAGGTCAATTAAGTATGCTAGATCATTTCTAGCTCCAAGTGTGATGTTCACACTAGGTTAGAATGACAATATTCACCTTGGCATTATCATAACATACATGAATATACCATATTTCTCAAAAAATGTCTAAGGTCTTATTTTTGACGATGAAACCAATAGGGTAAACTATATAGGTTTCTTCTCCAAATTCTCTATTGAGAATTAGACGATGAAACCATTAGGTTAAACCTTATAAGTCTCTACTCCAAATTCCCTATTGAAAAAAGGAGTCTCTACATTTCATAATATAAGTCGAGGCATAGACTAGTCTGAATGTCCAAAGTCTATTCGATGAAGATAAATCTTTCAACAAGGTGGACTTTCCAATCTCGTTGAGAAAATCCCCTTTAAGCGATTATCGATGTCTTACTCGATATATCATCTACATATCCACTTATCTCCAATGGGTGGTCGCTCTTTGGATAGATCAACCAGTTTTCGACATGGTTTAATCTCAAATGTCATTAGCACTTCCATTGCTTAATCCATATAAGTCTCACTGGGATGAGTGAACCTCTAACATACTCATAGGCTCGTCCTTGACTTGTGGGGTTGCTAAAAGGTTCACTATTGATTCATTTATCGAATAAATGTTGTCATAAGACTTCATTTATTGAAAAATATCGTCGTGAGACTTTACTTCTTTTAGTCTTACGCATTTTAAAAAACCTTCCCACTGGGTTTAAGCTCCATATAGGAACTCTCACTGGATACATTTTCTAAAATGCTTCCACTGGGTTTAAGTTTCCTACTCCCACTGAAAAATAGTAACCTTGATACTCCTATTGGATTCTTGTTCCTTATAGGAACTTCCACTAGGATCAAGATTTTCTACTCCCACTAGAAATAAGAATATTTCTCCCACTTAAGTCAGGATCAGGAACATCCGCACATGCTTAAGGTAGATAAGATAAAAATTGAATCGTTCCAAAATCTAGTTGATGCATCCTTTCCGGAGAAAGAAATAACAATCGGTCGGATTAATGGATCGATCTCTTAAGATTTTAAAACCTAATGACTCAATCGATGCATCCCTTTTGAAGAAAGAGATAACAATCGTTCCGATCAATCTCTTGAGATTTTAAAACCTAAGGATGTAATCTAATAATTTACAGTACTCAACTTTCTACCTCATCCTCCTCAAGAATTCTCCCACTCGGATGGAATGATCCTGAGGGACTTAGTTCTTGAGTTTCAAATAAAGTGAAATCTTTTCTACTTTAATCCCAGCTAAGAAATCTATTCCTTAAGGAATGTGATTTCTTATAATTTGTTACTATAGCAATTTCTCATTATCCCACGATGAATGTGTCATTTGACACAGTAAGGTATCTAACACCTCATACCTCTTAGTCTTTTCAACCAAGGTATCGTGGATATTGACAATACATCTTTTGATTTCAAGTGGTTTAGGTCATACGCTCGACCAATCCACAACTCATAAGATGTACAAGTAATGGGCTTGGAGGGCATACAGTTTTTGAACTTTGTAGCCTTTGTCATCATAGTTCTCACCATATTGAGAAGAGTTTCACTTCTCCTCTCCATTGTGCAGACTTTCGCGTAATATAGAAAAAAACAACTTATGTTCACTTCCCTTTCATCACACAAAGCTTTGGACATGTCTTATAGACATTCAAGACTTTAGTCTATGCACAAAACTTTATTTGATTCTCATCTTGACTAGCAAGAAGTAAGAACTAACTTGGATATTCTTATGAGAAATCAAATAGATATGATTGCACATTCTACAATCATATATATAAAAGTGATGAAGAAGTAGGTATTAGCTTTGCCCTCTCATTATTTTGACGTCATACATCAAAAGTCGATTATTAGCAATGGGAATTTAGCTCAAAATCCTTTTGAAATGGTTTTTTCTCTAGTATTCCTTATTTGCAATGCTGGTAATTAGACAATTTAAACTTATATAATTGCCTAATACTCTCACTTCAGCTAATCGATGTACTCGATTTTGTTGAAGTGGTTGAGTTACGTGCATCAACTTCTCATAATTCCCCATGACCACATGAAGTAGCAACAAATGAAAACTAGGTTTTCCAATAGTTAGGTCATCTACCTTAACTAAGAAACAACTTTTAGTGCCAAAGTAGCTCCCACTCAAATACGATCTAAAAATATTGTTACTGTTAGAACATGAATTGAAGGAAAACTTCAATAAGGTTGCGACAGAATCTCATACAAGAAAAGGTTCGGGTTTTGCACAAGACTAGCTCACACAAGCCAACACCTTCAGCTCCCACTTTTGAGTTGTTCATTGCATGCTCAACTTTTTCTTTCCTTGAACTAGTTGGAGTACGATGAAGTCACGTCAAAACTTCAATGTGAGGATCCTTAAAATTGAATAAGCCGTCAACTAACGACGAAATTCAATAAAGAACATCAAACAAGGTAACTCTTCTCACTTTTGTGAGTTTGAGCTACATTGTCTCAAAAGTGTGTTGGTCACATGTGATGTATCTTTGGTAGTAACATTTTACTCACAAAATGTTAATGTTGTTCATGTTCAAGGATTTCCTCAAAATTATGTCTAATTTCTCACTTCTTAAGGGTTTAAGGTTCTTAAACCTTTTTCTCGCATTTGTATTGGAATTTATCCAATAGAATTAGACATTGTCGAATTCCTCACAGTCTCTTCCATGAGACAAATGTGGGCTAGGTGTAGCTCGATTTGCTCTTAACTTCTAGGCAAAAAGTGGTTAACAACTTAGGCCTTGTTCTTGGTCAAACAATGATCAGTATCACTAGCTTTCTAATCATGTAGACCTTACGCCTCTACTTGCATGATTAAGACACTTGTAACAAGTATCAAGGTTGATGGTCAAAGACCACGAGCTCTAGTTAGTGTCATGCCAACTAACCACTCCTAAAATGCAGCATACGAGTATATTGCATCTTGATACTTGCAAAATAGCCAAGTGACTACATCATCTTTTATACTAAGAAGATGATGGACGTAGTGGAATTTCTCAATTCCACATCTTATAGACAATTCAATCCAAACTGTTGAGCGGTATTCTACTCTTTCAATTCGTCCATAACCGAGTTCAAATTAGGCACGAGCTTTTTCTCTTAGAGTACATACTAGATTATCATAATCCAAGAGTTAACGATTGTTGCCACCTAAATTCAATGTAGCTCAACATACGTCCATGTATGGCTCGGCGTCAATCTACTTTACAAGCAATGAATATCACAGATAAGCATTACAAACAATAAGACATAATTGCATACAAGTAATTCATAGCAATACACATATGTTTACTATCCAACCAAAAATTAAACTAGCATAGACTTTTATTAAGCTTTGAATCGAAAAGCACACTAGGTGTACAATTACCATATCGGACTTAATAATTAACTATATTATATTTAATTTCATAGATAGTAAATAATGACTGTTTGAATTCTCTTTTAAAGTCATACGACTTAGGGGAATCCATGTTGGTCATCTCAATTATTAAGGCAGACTCAATAATTGGACAATATATTAACGTATAAAATATTGCAAATGAAAATTAAGGCAGATCAACTTAATAATAAGCCAAAATAATAAATAAAATCATCATCACTTATTGAACGAACATGCATCCAAACAATCGATCTCAATGTTAATACATGTATATTAACATTGTGCATCATTAACACACAATTAATGCTCATAAAATTACCCCATAATAATACTATGTGAACATAGTATTTCGTCATTCGCATTCGTTTCCCAATTGGATACACAATGAATCACAATCTAACGTGTTGGAATAGAATTCATAAGTGGTCACATCAACTTCTCAAGAATTCTACAAATCATACGACTTTAAAGTAGATTTCTCACTTCTCATGATCTTTTTTCGTGATTATGGAGTAATAATGGACCTTTATGTACTAAATGCACAATTATATTCTACCCATCATGACCACCATCTTCCTAAAATACTCATTTTGGGAGTCGTGCAAATTTTCTTAATTCACACTTTGTTCAATGCAATATGGTTTTATCTCATTTGTTTATTTGTAATAAATTACAAATGAAATGGATATATACATACTCGAGCATTACCCAAATAATTGAAATCTCATTCTAATTATCTAAATGAGAACCATATTTACACGTTTTCAAATCAATTATTTCAAAAAACTAATTTTTAAAATAATTCTTGGAAAAAAATCATTTTTCACAATTTTTAGACACCAAACAAATTAGTAAAAATTGATTTAAAATTCTAAAAATTGTGAAAAATATACCCAAAATTCCAGAAAAATCAAAAATAATTTTCCAGATGCAAGCGCCACATGCTTGATCACCAAGTGCACCAACGCACCTACATGCGACGCACGCGCCACACACATTCTGTTACCACGTGTCATCGTCATAGGTGTACACGTGTCAACAATGGAAACGTGTCACTCTGTGGTTCGACCACGTGGACAGATGCAAGATGGCATCGCCACGTGTCACCCAATGTGTCGATGACATGGCAGACATGTGGCACATCCTGAAACGCGTCGCTCAGTCGGTGGTCCGCGTGATGACGTGTCGGAACAATCATCATGCCACGTGTCGAACATGTGGAAGACATTGCCACGTGTCAAAATTCCATTGGATCACGGAAGTAAGATGTCGCTTTCAGGGTACCAAGTGTCGATCTGTGATTGGTCCACAGTCTCGGTCAATTTTGTTTGAATCAACGTTGACTGGTGAACGAGACACGTGTCGAGTTCTGAGCGGTTCCCGTGTTTTTTACAACCAATAGAAATTTGCCACGCGTGCCATGTGGTGCTGTCTGATTGGTCCACGTTGAGCCAATGAGGATGCGCCACGTGGCCTTTTGAATCAGATGAAACAAATTCATCTGTAAGCTTCTCACTCAGTTTTTTTGATCGGGTTTTTGTTGTTTTGACGACCTTCCCGATGGAATTTCGCTACAAAAATTGGGCACCGTATGTTTTCAAGGTCACCAATCTTAAATATTTTGTCATAATTTTAAAATTCTAACTTTCAGATTTTGGCTCCGGACGGACTCGAACCAAAAATCGCTTTTGAGACAAAATATCAAATGCAATGAAATTACAGTAGGTATCCTAGACAGAGACCAACAATATTTTCGAATCAAATTCGAAAAAAATCCCTACTGGCTCTAATATTAATAAAGGAATCTGGTACCTGTTTAACAAATAAACAGTATAAAAAATAGGCGGTTCAAGTTACTTACCTCGATTTCGGCGGAAGCATAGCAGTAGACAGCAGCTGCAGGACCAGGTTTAGATGTTGGTCTCTCGAGCAAACCATGGTCGGATAGTCGACGAGAGTGCTCGGCTTGTTCGCAGTCTAAATGCCACGCGGATCTATAATCATCGACAAACGATTCACGGTGCGGAGAGATAGAGGAAGGAAGATGGAGGGAAGCATGAGGGAGGGAAGAAACGTTTTTCTCCCTCCCTCCTTTTTTTTCCTTTCCTTTTCTTTTCTCTCTTTCTTTCTTTCTTCTTCTTCCTTTTTCTCTTTTTCTTCCTTTTTTTTTTACTTTCTCCACCTCCACTTTCTTCTCCTCCCTTACCTCTATTTATAGGAGCCTTAATGGGTTTTTTGGGCCTTATGGATCCATTTTAAGCCCAAATCAATTGGGCTTACCAAATGGTCTCTGTTTACGGTTCTGGTTCATACCTTGACCGATCAGTTCGGTTCACCATCATGGGCGGACTGCTTTTTCCAACAATAAACATGCCAAGTTTCGGAGCTAATAAAATCTTAAACTGATCCAAGGTTAAATAAACGCCACATGTGCAATAACATATATACCCGTATTATTTTATGAATGTCTAGGATAAATATAATACAATGTCGGCACTATACACATGCTGAAATAGCCTTGGTTTGTTCATTGACTTGAGAGACTACGATCCAATTTCAAGTGGTGGCAATGTCACTATGCATAAACCATGAAAGCGTGCATGCTAAAACAATCATGGGGAAAAAATCAATCTTAATTAAATGGTGCATGCCTCAGAGTTCTGCAAAGAAAAAAATATTTATGCAAATCTCTGACTATAGTTGAAATATACTCAACATATACTTTATTGATTCTATATATAGAGACATTAAGCACACCTGCGTGTGCTAATTAGTTAGTACTGATTGGTTGCAGTTATTTACTTTGCTCTAATTTTCGAAATAGTCACCCATTCTTTTTGTGAAAATAAAAAAGAATTAAACCAATTGGATGAATTTAGCTCTAATATCATACTGAAATTGGAATCCATTGTTTAAGAGACAGGATAAATTTATAAAAAGAATTAAACCAATTGGAATTTAGCTATGATTGGATATTACATTATATCCGAAATTTAAATTTTTTTAAAACATAATAAATGTCAGCAATATTTAGTGGATCAGAAATATGAAAATATATAAAATATTATTTAAGGTCAAAATTTCAGTTAAGAATTCCCGAGTTTTGACATAGTATGTAATGCAAAAATCATCTTCAAAAAACAAAAAAAAAGGAATAAAAAGAAAATTGATAGTTGTAAAAGAAAAAGAAAAAACAATTTGCAGGGAACTGAGAGAATTGAAAAAGACGGTCACAGGAAAGGGACGCACACACAGAACAGAGAGATGGGGGTGGCAAAGTCAAAGGGTCAAAACTTCAAACTCCTCTCTGCTATCTAACCATAATCACTTCTACTTAGCTTAACTGAAGATTAAACAAATAATAATTAATTAAAAGCCCCCCAAAGTTCCCTATTGCGGCTCCTCTCTCCTCCCACATCCATCCTTATTTTCTTCTCCATTTTCAAACCTCTCTCTCTATCTATATAAACCCCATCCTTCCCTTTCTTCCCCTGTAATAATCCACAAATCCTCTCTTTCTCTTAATCTCTCTCTCTCTCTAACAATCAAAAGTGATCATCTCTTTCTCTCTCTAAAATACCCTTCTGTCATCAACTCTCCATTGTTGACAAACATGAGCAGCAAGAGTAACTCTTCCTCCTCCACCACACAGAGTGATCCAGAAGAGATGGGTGACTTAAGAAGAGGCCCATGGACTGTTGAAGAAGACATGAAGCTCATCAATTACATTGCTACTCATGGGGAGGGTCGCTGGAACTCTCTTGCTCGTTGTGCAGGTACGTACTTGAATTCAATTTATCACTTGTTTCACATGTTAGAGAGTTTTATTGATCACTGCAAACTGCCAAACAGCAACTTGACAACATGATGTCTTCAACTTTGTGTTGTCATGTCTTTAATGGGTTTTCTTTTTCTTTCCTTGTACATATGAAACTCCCAACTCTCTCTCTCTTTCTTGTTTGTATTGTGTTTTGATTGGAACTCCTACGAAAAGAAAGCCCTTCTCGGATTTTATGAGATTTTGATGTTTTGTGCTTTTTTCTTATCATGAATATTGAGAGAGATGAATCGGACGATTGTTCTTCGTCCGTACAGTGCCAGATAAGAAATTATACAGAAAAGTCGTTTATGCAAAGCCACTATCAACTGGAAAGGCATAAGAGAAAATGCTACACTTTTTTAACATAAAGAAAAATCTTTCAATTATTTGTTTTCACATGTCACACAATAATTATAACTTTACCAAAACTCAATCCTTAATTTCTTGTATATATATCTAATTGACTAATGACACAAATAATTCATTGTAACAGGTCTCAAAAGAACTGGAAAGAGCTGCAGATTACGATGGCTCAATTATCTACGACCCGACGGTCGACGTGGAAATATCACCCTCGAAGAACAGCTCATGATTCTCGAGCTTCATTCTCGTTGGGGCAATCGGTAATTTACCATAACCATATATTAGTCTCATGCCGTTATTAATTCACACACAAATAATATGTACGTACATTCCATTATTTCAATTTTTGTGATGTAATTTTAGGTGGTCCAAGATTGCACAGCACTTGCCAGGAAGAACCGACAATGAAATTAAGAATTATTGGAGAACACGAGTTCAGAAGCACGCAAAGCAGCTCAAATGTGACGTAAACAGCAAGCAATTCAAGGAC